>VOQK01028593.1:3175-13472 GCA_015052645.1 Benitochromis conjunctus | reverse complement strand
TGGCTTAAAACACATTAATTACAAATGTGTTGAAGACACATCCAGGTTGAAGACTCACCTGTTCTCAGCTGCATTTGAATAAAGCACTAAATCCGCACAGTTTTACTCTTAAGCTTACACTTCAAAACTTACATTTTAACTACTGATTTTATCTACTGTTCCTTTTTTTCTGTTTCATTGTAAATCATGCTTTTTATTTGTTTTTGTTTTTTAATGTGTCTGTAAAGCACTTTGAATCACCTTGCTGTTGAATTGTGCTATATAAATAAACTTGCCTTGCCTTGCCTTATAAATGAAAACTATCAGTACTTGGTATCAGCAATACTGTCCCTGCATTTACTTGGTATTGAATCGATACCAGATTTCATAATATCGCACACAACTAGTTTGTGGTTGGTCAGAGTCTACCAGTGACACCCTTTTATATGAATGCACAGGAGGAAAAAAGACAGGTTAATTTAGTGAACTGATAACCAACTTTGTGTGACCGCTTATGCTGACTGCTGATACTCTGTCAGTGAATTCAGACAATGGGTATGTAGCAGTAGATGGCCCATGAACTTAACTACAAATCTTCTGTCACGCCTCTGTAATGTCTTGAGCTCATTATTCTACAGGGCAACAATGATCCCTGTGGCTGATTTAGGTATTTTATTTTTAAAGACTTTAGTATGATATTTTTGGTCCCTGGGGGGAGTAGTGTATACACAAATTAAGTAATATTTTGTGTTCTTTATACATCTTATAGGTCATCTGTTGCACATGAATTTTAGATTTACACAGTGGAATAGTTTGTAATAATGCAGTTCTCCTCTGGATAAATCCTGCACTCCACCTCAGGCTCAACCCACAGAGCCATCCATAGTCCACAGCTGTTTCTATCAGAAGATTTATCCCTTATAACAAACATACTTTGATTGTCCTTCATTTATCAGAACTATTAAATGGTCTGATTGAAGTAAAATTCCCTCTATCCATCATTTATTTCAGCTGAACTGAAGAAAAAATGAATTTACAATCTTGATTTAGTTATATAAATGTATGTTCCTCATGCAAGGCAATAACTTGACAAGAATCAGATTTTACAGTGGCAGTATGATGTTCATCTGTGTGTTTAAAAGGCTGTTAAAAACTCAAAATATATGAATAGGATATGACATGAAATGGAAACTTTACTTATACTTAGCATTTACATGATCTACACCTCTTTGTCAATTATGATGGTTGTTGTTATGAATAGTCAGGTGGGGTGTCACTATGAATTATGTAATGGCATTTCCTGTTCTCCATTCATAAAAGATGGTCCAATGTATCCTTTGCTAAAGGAGGTAATAAAGGAAGCACTGAAGCTCCTTTCATAAGTGTTTGAGAATTAGGACCACTTCATAAAAAATAAGACATATTATTGTAACAAATACTAAACTGATCTCATAGGTTAACAAAGTTATTACATTCCTGTAGTTAACCATTTTATGTCAAAGATTTAGCATATTGTTTGTTCTAGTTTGTATTCAAGTAAAAGTATTTAAGTGTTTTCTATTAAAAAATGTATATCCTGTGAACGTGACTTAAGTAGAGACAGGATTTAAAAATGATGAAAATGACAGTGCATTTATTTACAATGCACATCCAAGACAGTTCAGAAAGGTGGACACAGTCGTGACTGTCCAGTCTCCCGAGGCTCTCACAATGTCCAAACAGATAATAGTCTACCCCTAAATCGTGATCTCCTGAACGACTATGACATATACTTACTGGCCATTCTCAGACATATACCACGCTGGATCCATTTTTGCCTCAATTCCTTTATAACAAGCTGCTGGAAACCATAGAGTCATCATAGATTTTCGTATTTATACATATCCTATTGTGACATAGATTCAAAAAGGGAACATGGAAATACTCCTTAGAGATTCTGATCCCTACTGACATGATAACATCACACACTAGCTGCATTGTCTGATTTGTCATCTGCACATGCATGACGTGACTATGCTGTGCAACCACATCCCATGAAATGCTGCTGTTATGCATAGACACTATGCTGTGCTGGCAGAGTTTATTATCATTAAGTGTCAACCCTTCTACCTTCTGAAGGAATTTATATTGATTATGCTCATTGCTGTTTACGTCCCTCCAACCCTCCAACGTCAAAGACAGGAGTGAGGCGCTCAGTGAAATGTGGCAGAGCATCAGTGAACAACAGACAGCACAGCCAGATGGATTCCTTATCACTGTAGTCACACAAATTTAAAGGTCTTATTACTTAAACTGCACCAACATATGGACTTTGCAACAACATGAGATGACTTACATGATTTTGTGTACACAACCTGTATGGCACAGACAAGCCTGCTACCTCCCCCACCTTTGTCTCTCTGATCACATTACCATCATGCTGAGACCTGCATAAAGACCTAGAGCGAGAGTCATCAGGCACACACAAAAGCAGGTATGTGTGTCACCAAAGGGTGCCTCCTGTTTGCTGCTCTGAAGGACTGCTTCAGCACCACATACTGCGACACCTACACAGACACAGAGGAATACACTGAGGCTGTTACAGCATATGTCGCAAAATTCACTGACGATGTCATTCGCTGCAAGACTATCACTGTCCGTGCTAACCAGAAGCCATGATTGACAGGGGAGGTTCACAGCCCAGTGACACTGCAGGACTAGTAATAGCCAACCTGTCGTTTGGTATCAGGACAGCAAAACAACAGTACAGTAAGAACATATCCAGACAGCACCAGAGACACAGAGTCTCTCCGGCCTGTCATCCAAACCCTCACGAACTATAAACCCCTACCACAGACCTGTGAGAGTGACATCACATTGCTTAACTTCTCAACTTCTTTTGACCACTTTGACCCACAATAACACACCAGCACAGAAGCCCACTCCCTCACCCCCAGACAAGCTCCAGCCAGCGTGAAGAGGACCCTTCAGGATTAACTCAGGTAAGGGAGCTGAGCCAGACAACATAGCTGGTCGTGTTTTGAAAGACTGCGCCTGTGAGCTTTACAATGGCAAAGCTGTTTTTGCCACATGTCTCAAAGCCACAACCATAATACCAGTACCAAAGAAGCCCCTCCCATCCAATTATAATGTCTGTGGACCTGTAGCACTCACTTCCATCACCATGAAATGCTTGAGCGGGTTAGGATTTCAGTTTGCATGAAGGTTCATAGAGGATGCTTTCTCTGCTGCTCTCCATCCAGTCCTCATCCACCTGGATGCAAAGAGCTCTGATGTGTGGATGCTGTTGTTAGACTTTAATTCAGCATTCAACATAGTCATTCCCCAGGAGCTAGTACAAAAACTGGGTACTGGACTTTCTTACAGGAGGGCCACAAATGGCAGGTTGGAAGTAATCTGCCTGGTGATCATACTGAGCACTGGGGCCTCACAAGAGTGTGAAGAGCAGCTCAGCCCACATCTCTTTGATCTGCTGACCCACAGCTGTGCACCAACCTATAGCACCAACCACATTGTTAAGTATGCAGATGACATGACTGTGGGAGGCCATTGCTAACAATCATGAAACCAACTCCAAGAATAAAGTAAGCTATCTGGTCAGTGGTGTAAAAACAATTTTTTCCTGAATATGAAGAAAATTAAAGAGATTTTGGTAGCTGACCATCAGCCTAGTGCTGTTGAGAAGATGAGCAGCACCAAGTTCCTGGAGGTGCACATCTTTGAGGACCTCTCCTGGTCCGATAATACCACATCGCAAAATCTGCATCTGCAAATTAAGGAGATCATGATTCCTCCATCATGTGCTGATGGGGGCCACACTGGCTGCATCACTGTGTGATACAGAGATTGCTACAACACAAGATGGTGATGTGTTGTCTGGTGCCCCTGTCCTCCCTCATGGACATTTTCAACATCAAAGCCAAACGCCAAAGCCATCAGCAGCTCACCAGACTGTTAAAGGCAGCTGATTCAAGCAAACGGCTCTGCTTCCAGCTTTGTGAGCAGCTTTTATACTCACCTCCTACTTTCTGTAACACAACGCTGTGTAATGAAACTGATGCCACATCTAATGGCACGAGCCTGTTTGTTATCGGCCGTGCCACAGCTGCCACAGTGGGTTAAAGATGAGTGTATCAGTTTTCGCTGCCATTTCAATGATATATCAGTACAGAAGCTGAGATTCACAGATTATACAGTGAGATGTTTCAACAGTTTGAAAAGATGAGACTTTGTGGGAAAAACACTCAGCAGTGTCTTTGCTTCCAGTTTTCTCCTCCTCTGTCAGCACTAACGTGGTGGTATTGTCTGCATTTTAACATTAAACACTGATACTGCCGGCTGTGGGAAATGGGTATTGGTTTGGTTGGGTTAACTGAAGGCAGGTGTATTTGATTGCACTCATATTCTAGTCTACTTATAACCTACACTGCAAACACTGCTGTGATGGTTGTTGTCTCTGTGCAGGTGTGTAAAATGCAGAGACTCAAGATTTAGATACGAAATGTTTATAGTGGACAATTTGCTGTTCTCTGAATGGTATAATTAAGATGCAGTTGAATATGATATATTTTCAGTTTGTCTGTACAGGCCAGGGCCTACTATATACTGCATCCTAAAGACAGGTGGGGTGATTGCCAGTGCACTATGTGCAGGGTGGAGGGTCTGGGAGGATGACTGCTGTTTCCTGCCGATGCTCTCAGAGTGTGAAGTGTAACTGCTTTGTGGCCCCGGCCTTGAACTGTGTGTTTTACCCTTTTTGCAAGCGTGACACTGGACTGGTTTATCCCTCCATCTTCATTTGGTGTCTTATGTAGCTGAGATTGTTTCCCATTGATCCCAGCAACTTCACTAATAAATTACATTTAAGGATTTATTGATTGTCATCTTTTGCCCACACCTGAAACTATTGGTCAGCCCTAGACACACAGCCCTCTGTGTGTGTGTCACCGAATACTGCAGTGGATCCCTGTGTCTTAATTTAGAGCATAAATAGAAGGGACTTTGTGCTGATGTTGTGGCAGAGCACAAAGCAACCAGTGTGCGTACTGGTGCCTTTATCTGCGAGAACATGAATCTGTTGACGGACTCACAAAGCAAACACTTGCATATGTGATGGCTTCAGAGTTGTACGTGCGGGTTGTTGAATTTATTTGCACTAGTGGCAATGAATACCTGTTCCTGTAAGATAAAATTATTTGCTTGTGATTGTGTTTTTTTTCTCACATATGACTTTTGACATAAATATGATTCCATCAAGCGGAGTGTGTTCAGTTTTGGTGAAGCTTTATGGAACAATTGGTGCTTTTTCTGCATTCATGTTGGGAAAGAGAGATTTGCATGAAGGCTCAGGTATTAATTTAGAGTATTTAATGTCCTGTAGATACTAACATGTAATTGCATTTCCTCATTTCATTTTATCCCTGCAGAGTCTGAATTGCTTTGAGGAAGCAGCCTCTTTTGTCTGGCAGAAAGCTGCAGGCTTGACAGTACTGCCTTAAGATTAGTTAGCAAATGACTGTAACTTAAGGAGTAAAACAGCTTTTTAACTATTTATTGGGGTTCAAAAGCCTTTCCCCTCAGATTTCACTGGTGATTCAATAAATACACTTTTTATCTCTTGGCTTATTTCATAAACATTTGAATCAATGTTCATTTTAAAACATACTTCACAATACTTGCCTACTGACTTGGTCTTAGGAGGATATCACTGTCTTTTAAACCTTGTTCATCCAGTGCAATGATATGAATGATCTCGAGCATAGTTTTTCCAACTGTACTTTATTCATACAAAATGTGGAGTGCCTGACAAGTGAACATATCCATGGTCATAATGTTCATACTGGAGAGTTATTAAAGATAAGAAATTTATTGTCAAAAAATGGTCCCATGTTTGAATTCTGGCTCCAAATATTAGTCATCGTAATTTAATTTTATGTCAGAATAAATGTGAGTGTATATTAGCAGTAGATGTTATCAGGCCTGTGGTCAGACCACTGACTTCTATTCACATCTGGAAAAGAATTTCAAAGATAGCACAGCAGTAACTTCAAACAATGCAAAAAGACCTGTGCTGTATTGTCAAGCATTCACTTCACCTTTATGAAGCAGTCACAAAGACTAAAACAATGAGAAACGTGTTCAGGGAGCAGGTAAATGACAACGAAGCATTTAGCATTTAGTCCTTCATTCAGTTTTACATTTACTGTTTTACAAAAAGCTGAAAAAAATAGTAAAATTATATTTTGACATAAAAATTTACAAATTAAATTGAAAGAAAAATTGAATTAATAATTCTTAGTTTTACACAGATTTATGACATATTTCTAAAATATTGATGTTATATTTGTTGGGTTTTCCCAATCACAAACCCCGCTGGAACGACCAAGACCTTTGAACTGTGCTCTGAATCAAGACTGGAGGCAAAAGCTTTTGTCTTTCACGGGGCCCACACGGAGAGCTGGTCAGCCTTCACCACACCAACTCTGACATAACTTTCCCACGCGTCTCCTTTTATTACCCATTTCATGAATATGCAAATGATAACATACATCACACTTACTAAGCATTCAGACATTGTGTTCACTACTGTGTGTGTGTGTGTGTGTGTGTGTGTGTGTGGTGTGTGTGATATGCGTGTCTGGTATGTGTCTGGGGGGCCCAGTCTGTCATGGATGCGGCTGCACCATGACAAGGGGGCTACTCCTCACAGGAACTGATAAGAAAACATCTGCTTTCTCAGACACTCCCTTGGACGGTTTCTCGGGAGTAACTAACCTTCCCCACCTATACACCATAAATGTCAAGGTGTGAAGATGTCCAGAAACCCACAACAGCAAACATACAGAGTGCTGAACACAGATCATGGCAAGTTCAGCACATATAAGTAATGTTAAACTGATTATTTATATGAAAGCAGTTATATCAAATGACAACTTCATATCCAATAAACCTAACAATATTTGTATATGATAGTTGCTAAAGATTCCATCTAACCTCTGCCTTCTCTCTTTAAAACCACCGTCTCACATGAAATACAGTCTGGATTTTTGTAGAAATCAATCCACAGAGGTCCATGTGCTCCTGACAGTCAGATCAGATATCACGTGACCTCTGCATTGGTAGCTTGCTAGTACCAAAATTGCAGGTGTGTTAAGGTGCATTCCTTTTTCCCAATAGAGGGAAAGAGGGATTAAAAAAAGTTTCTCTGTATTTGAGCAGAGAAGGACTTAAAAAAATGGAGCACAGGATATGTTTGTAATACCAT
The DNA here is from genome assembly GCA_015052645.1 of Benitochromis conjunctus. Taxonomy (NCBI): domain Eukaryota; kingdom Metazoa; phylum Chordata; class Actinopteri; order Cichliformes; family Cichlidae; genus Benitochromis; species Benitochromis conjunctus. The sequence goes on along the minus strand of VOQK01028593.1, from coordinate 6,229 downwards.
ATATTCTCAATTTTTACAATTCATCGTGTGATGATATTGATAATCAATATTTATATGAGTCCTAAGCATTTTATTCAAAACAGTTTTAACATGACAATCTAATGAATGCTTCATTTTTTTGTTTTCTGCTGATGTAAACAGACAACTTAGTCTTTCCCAGAATGCAATTCAACAAAATATTTTTGACTCTGCTTTTCTGCCTGCACCTAAAGCCCCAGGATGAAGGTTTGCAGGGAAAAAATCTCCTCATAAAGATGGAACAGCGTATTTCAGAGCCCAAACACGGACTTTAGTTTGCTGGAGTCCAGGAAACACTGGAACAGTTTCCCTCAGAGAACAGAAAGAACATATTTCATCAACACAGGGATTTAAAGCAGAAAGAAAAACATTTACAGCTCCTGCACCATATAAAGCCCTCCTTTGTAGATCTGAAAACGTTTTTGTTAACTTGGTTTGTAAAATGCTCTCTGTGCAGCGCTTACATCTCTCCGTGAGGCGTCAACACCACCATTTAGTTTACCTTTATTTAAGATCTTTGCCAGTAGTTTATATATTCTTTTACCTAAAAACTTATGCATTCATATGAATTGTGAAACTAAAAACACACTTGAATAATTCTTAAGCTTTTATCATTTTTAATAAAAAAAAAAAATTAAATGCATTTGCAAATATGCGTTTTAATTGGTATCATGTTTGCGACAGCCGGCAATTTATTTATGAAAAAAATGCAGAAGATGTAGAGGTCTCAAAAGCTAGCAAAAAGTCACATATTAAATGTGATACATTTAATATGTGACTATTAAATGTATCAGGGGATACAACATCTGGGCTCCGCAGCAGTGAGGAGCAACTTTGAAGATGTATGCCGGGCAGTGGCGGACTGCTTGGGCTTCGCACCAGAGGATTATCCCAGCTGGCTCCATCCGGCCCAGGACGGGCCTTTCTCCTATGCCAGGCGGTACAGGCAAAAGGCTATTTGGCATGTTGGTGTGGTGGCTGCAACCCGAGCCCGCTGGAGGGGCATTTTGCATTGTGGAGGTGGTGGTGAAGGAGCAGTTCATTGCAGGGGCTGACCGAAGAGACCATAAAGTGGATCCGCTGCCACTGGCTGGCTGGCTTGGGCACTGATGTGACCCTGGCCCAGGATTTCCTCTCTGCGCTGTCGAAGGATGCAATGGGGTAGCCACAACCATCAGTGAGGAGCTGGCCCAGTTCCAACTCCAAGGAGGAGACTCTGGGATGCATTGGAGGTCCCGTTTGAGCACACTGGCATTGACCTCGGGCCATTTCACTGGAGGGCACGTGGATATCACTTTGTATTAGATCTGGTGGATTATGCAACGCAATAACCTGAAGAAGTGCTGCTGTGCACCATTTCTGCAAAGTGTGTGTTTCAGGTCCTCTCCCGAGTCAGCATTCTCAAAGAGATACTGACTGAGCAGGGCACATCGCTCATGTCTCAGACACTGAAAGAACAAATTACTGGGCATTAAATCGTTCAGACCAGCATCTACCACCCTCAGACTGATGGGTTGGTAGAGCAGTTGAATAAGACTTTAAAATCCATGATTGTTGGTTAGACCCTCTGTTGTTTACAGTGTGGGACGTTCCCCAGGCCTCCGTGGGATTTTCTGCCTTTGTGTCGGACCTCATTAAAGAAAACTGGGAGGAAGTTCCGAGCTCGACTGAAAAAGCCATTCAGTATGTTCTGGACCTGAGAGCAAAGCTGCACACTTTGGGTGTCACGAGAACATTTGCTCCAGGCCCAGGAACGTCAGCAGTGCCTGTGTGTAGAGGGGCTAGACTCAGGCAAAATCCACTGGGAAACAAAGTGCTTGTACTGGTCCCTTCTTCTCGCTCACAGTTCCACCATTCTTGCCTTGTTCTTCATTGTATTTGTTAGAAAATGTTTTGTAATTTTCCTTTAATTGCGAGACTTTGTTTTGAAACTTGGTGGAGCTGAAGTAATGCTCAGCACGGACAGCTCTTTTAGCGACACTAAGCAAGAGAAGCACGGGTGCACCGCGGGTTTTGGCGCATCTCGCCACCGCCTTCAAGCTACTCAGGTTTATAAAGAACCCATGTCAAAGTATTGTGGTTAAATCCAATTTATTAACCCACCTTTTTTCAGATGAAGTGCAGCTGCAGGCAATGAGGTGCGTTTAATGTGACTCTGTTAATTTGAGTTTCCGTGAAACCTCGATAAATAGGTATTTATGTTTCTACACTTTTATTTGCTGGGTTTATTTTGATAACAATGTTATTGCAAACCATGTTACATGATGGTTTAAGTTATTTGATTTCACTAAATATGTAAGAAAAGCTAAAGTAGCATTATATTTTTATGTTTAAGATACGGTGACGTTTCTAAATGTAATTGCCTTTATTTTAATTAGTTCTCAGGATGACGATGGTGAGCGATCCTGTTGGTGAACTTGGAATAAATCTGTAAACAAAGAACGGTCTCATATATGCCTGTCTAGAACCGGCCCAGCTAAGAAGTGGCCGTGTGTGGATGTGCAAACAGATTTGTCGCTGTCCTCTCCTGATCTTGAACACCTGATGATCGAATTCAGACCATTTTATCTGCCCCATGCCTCCTGTGGAGAAGACACTTGGTTTTGCACACCAGTCAAGAAGGTTTTGAAAGACCCCACAGAGTTACTGTCCCTGTGTCTAGGTTTCCAAATCCCACTTGCCGCCTCCATCTACTTACCAGGAGTCATGTCAACAATCCAGCTACATAAAGAAAACAGCAGGTTAAACCTTCCAGCTCTTGATGAAGACTAGGGAAGATTTTATGAAGACTTTACTCATAAACTGGAAATCAAAAAGCAAAATAGGTTATGCAATGGAACAACTTATTCATGGGCTACATTTCCTTGGAAAACATATCCTTTTGAGTCTGTAACTATACAACAAATAATCAGTCTGTCTGGCACACGCTTATCAGTAGCTTATCTTTCAAACCTAACTTCAGAGCCATTTCTTTAATTATTGATCAATCGATTGAGATAGTTATCTTTCCCCTGATTGTTTAATTTACCACTGCCC
>VOQK01028589.1:4185-14433 GCA_015052645.1 Benitochromis conjunctus | reverse complement strand
AAAAAGCTGAAGTCAGACAGGAACAGAAAACAAAGAAAAAAAAATGAGCACAAAGAGTGGTTAGAGATCTATCACAACCTCCGTTCCAGGGAATTTTCCCATCATTCAGCTGTTGTGAGCAACAGAAATCACTCAACTTCCTCCTGTAACCATTAGAGGGAGTAAGGCCCTTTCAGTGTCCCCACTCCAACCTGCACAGCACATCTGGCAAACATTAGCCAGCCTAAATGAGTGTTGCAGTCGTGATGCAGAACACCCCCGCATTTTTGAAGTGGTGTGTGCTCTGTGCTTTTTCTCCCCCCCCCTTTATTTGATGAATGATTGTTGAATATAAAAAAATATAAAAAATGAACACCTTAAGTCCTAATTTGGCACGGACAACGCCTATAAAAACAAACAAAAACAAGAGTAGACCTGCAGCTGCAAAAGGTGAATGTTTTCCGTCGCTCAGATTTTTTACTGAGTCCACTTGACAGAGAAGAAACCTTTTGACCCAGAGCTCTGTCCTGGCAAAGCTGAAGCATTTTTCCAGCGAGGGACTGCATTAGAAAATACCACACAAATGAAGAGAATTAAAATCCTGTTGGCTTAGCGTTCCTCGTTCAAAACATCTGCGGAAACAGTGAAGCACAATTGGCAACTGGGAGTAGCATTAAAATAATTATCCATAATAATAATAAAAAAAACAAAAACAAAAAAAAAACAAACAAACAAATGAGGCTTTTTGAGATGCCAATAAACCAACCTTGACCACTATGGTGTCCTTAAATTGCTGCACGTACATGTCTTGTGCATGAGCGATATGGCTCCTCGTTATGATAAACTGCAGGCTGGGTGCTGATGACTGCTTGTCCCAGAGGCTACAAACTTGCCTTATCGCACCTATGCAGGAGGCAGAGATGGCTAGCTGCAGGTGATGAATGAAACAGCGGAGCTGGCATTTTGATGAAGTGTGGCCCGGTAAACGCAGAGGTTACAAAACATACAGATCCCCTCACATCCGCTGCTATCCCACCGAGTGTAACCAATTCCAGACTGCACATGAAAATTCCAGGAAAACAAGGAAAGCTAATGCTATTAACGAGCGTGATTTTAGATAAAAATAACGGAACATAATCTGCTCTGTCATCTGCTGTCAAGGGCAGAGCAGGTGAGTTTTGTGTTGAACTAATTTTGTGTTCAAAAGGTGGATAAACATCTGTATTTTTTTGCGTTTCCTGAAATGGGTTCACAGAATGGCTGATGTGGTAAGCGAAATGAACTCTATTTCGCTTTGTTGCCCCTTCCTTTTCCCTCAATTCCAGCATCCAGGTAGTTAAAGCAGATGGGCAGCTCCCCCCCCCTCTAAAAAATGCATAACATAACCAAGTGATTATCTAACACTGTTCCCCCTCTGCTGCTCTCGGTTTATGCAACACTGGGGGGAAAATCTAACAGGCTACACATCATGTGCCAAAAACTTAATTATTTTTTGTACACGTCATCATTCCCAGGTGCCGTCTAAGGCAGGTTTTCTGAATGAACTAATACTTGGAGTGAATGGATGGTTGTGTGCGAATGAATTGCGTAGAACCTACAGCTGATTAAACAGCCAGAGGGAAAAGTGTTTAATATTCTGATGTGTTTGCATCAACTTGTTATCCGTAAAGAATGACTGAGGAAGTTACATAATGTCACTGGATTGCACATCTGGCTTGAAGATGCGCATTGTTTCCCCTCAGGAGAATTGCCAAAGTGGGCACCGCTGCACCAACTCCTCGCCCTCCCTCCTCCTCAATCCTGGCCTCACTCCTTCCCGGAAGAGCTTTAAATAACCGTGATAATGTTTTATTGGTAACAGAGCGCTGGAACAACTTTGGCAATAAATGCGTGGGCAAGCAACTCCCACCCCTCCACCTCCGCAGCGAAGATGTGAAAAAAAAAATTCCTCCATGAAGATGAGGTTACTGGCTTGCGAGGGACAGAAAACATGCAATGCTTTCATCTTTTCAAGCTATTCAATTAAAGTTTTTAAATAACCAATGCTAGTGCAATCTTGAAATACTCCCCTTTTTGTTCAGCCGACCCCACCGACTTTCCAAAGAACATTTTTCAGGTCCCAACAAACCGACTTATAACCATTAACCTTTTGTTGGCTTGTTTTTTCAGATGGAAAACTAAAACAAAGTTAACATATAGAGCTCGTTATATCCATACATCCTATAGGCTCAACATTAAAAATTAAGTTACACACAGGCAACAGAAGAGGAAAAGTTTGGTACGAAGGGAAAAGGGAAAAACCTCACCTTTTTTCGACTTTGCTCCGATTTTCAGTTTGGAAGGCCAGGCAATCTGCGTTTGGGTCTCATCCATGATCTGAAACAGAATGAAGCAGAGCTGGCATTAGATTTTCACAGATATCAGTACTGGTTGTGTATTAGCAGACAAAAAAAACAACTAAATTGCAACTTTGAGACTTGGCAGTAATTACAATAGTTTTACAGCAACACACCGAAATAAACTTCTAAGTTTGCAAATGTGTTCTTCGGCTTCGTTTCTAATTATACCATTATACAGATCACGGAGAGACACTAATGTGGATTTTTTGAGATTTTAATTAGATTAGCTGTATTAGTAAGCACTAATTTGGTTGACTTTTGAAAACAAGGAGTTGTGACTAAGTTCAATTAAAAACTGCTTTGATTCTAACCAACGCCCAACTCCTCCCACCCCAACACACACACACACAAAAAGGATTAAACTTATAGGTCACTTGGGCTTTGCATTGTATAACATGCCCCTTGACAAATTTGTATCCAGAGCTGGACAACTATAACATAAAAAACACTCACGGTGAATTACTCACAGTCCTGGCATTCAAATGAATGCTACTTTGACATGTACCTAGCAGACAAATAGATTATTGCATAAGCAGGCTAATGCATCCTACGACTCCATAAAAACTCATTAGCAACATGCCAATAAAACAAAAAATTCCTCTGCTAATGTTGTGGTGGCAGACAGCACTAGGATAGCCTCAGGAGTCCCTGATTATGTCCGTGCCTCAATGGGTGAAGGCTGTTTTGGCGGCAAGCGTGGAAAATAGGCAATATCAATGTATGATGATCGATGTGTATATATATCACTGGGGAAGGGGGGGACAGCAGGTAGCAAAAGAAAAATATAATGAGCTATCAAAGAGGAGGAAGTTCACCTTGCTTGGCCTCCTGCCTACAAATCTATAACGCCTGCCTTTTGAACTGCCAGTCGTGAGAAGTACTTGATATTAATGGAGGGGGGGAAAAAAGAAAGAAAATCAGATGTGCTCTCTCCATCTCCTAATGGCTTTGTCCTCAATGTGCTCCATCCTTGTTTTTAGAAATGTCCCGTGGTCTTATGTTTGTTTGAATAGTTTCCAGGGGTTTGTGCTTTCGGGATAGAGAAGATATGAAATTCTCTTTTTCAGCTACGTGATCAAGTACCAGAGGCCCGCTTCAACGCATTATACGTGCAGCGGCTGCCACTTAATATTCCTTAGTGGTCCAGTGCATTAAGCCGTAAGCCACATATTGTAATTCAAATGGGAGAAAGGGTGCATTAGGATCCATCAGTGCTCCCTAGTCAAATTAGATGTTAGGCTTATTAGTACTGCTACAACTATTCACAGCTTTCATTTTCCCCTCAAAGATTATTAAATTATATCTGCCAGTTATTTTTTTTTTTTAAAGACAGAAGTAGAGCTTGTATTGCTAACCGAGGCACAAATCAGAAAGGGAAGCTCAAACTCCTCCGTCTGCTTTTCTACACGTTGAAAGGTTTTTCTTGAAATCATTAACAACAAAGTTTGACAGCTTATCCACAGCCAGTCTCTCGCACACCTGTAAATCAGAGAGCCAGCTTCCAAAGGCCTGATGTGCGTTTCGCTTTACGCTGCAGCTGAGCTGTATATTCTAAGCCGATGAAGGCTGACGGCCTCTTTCAGGCCTCACTGATTTCCTACACCCCATCTTGACACGCAAAAATGTGAAAACCTAGTACTGTGAAGTCGTTTTTTTATTAAGCAATGGCATCTGTGGGTTTATTTTATAGGCTCCTTTTAAAGGTAAGTCAAGTTCCCTCTCACACGTTTCTGCATTCCCCAAGAAAAACAAAAAAAACCTCTCAATAAAAACTTACTGATGTATTGTTAGATTTTTCCCTCCCTCTTAAACTCTTGACCCAAGTTGCATCTTTTTCTGGAATTATCATCATCTAAGGGTAAAAAAAAAAATTACGCTTTCAGTCCCTCCTTGTGATTTATCCTCCTTGTGGTTCTGCGATTACTTGCAGTGTCTACCGAGTGCAATGTACATGTTGTGCAATGAAAATGAAAATTCTCTCAGATAATGTAGCTCAACTATTTCTGTTAGGAATTTATTCTGGTATCATTAAAGGGACTAAGCTGAAAACAGATCCAGCCTTTAGCATGCTGCTAATGATCACCCATTACTGTCCTACTGGAGACCTCCCCATTCCTCTTTGATGCTGTATTTTCTTTTCTTTCTTTATTATTATTTTTTTTTTTTTTTAACAAGCGCTGCAACAACACTATCCATGTATTCACTCAAAAATGGTTTTACACAGAGTGAAATTCAAGCCTGAAACCAAAATCTGACAAGTTTTATGTTAGTGAGTTTCAAACTAGCCTCAGGCACAAGCAGCTAATCTACAACATGACACCCACCCACTGACGTCTGGTATATGTGAGAAAGGACAATAAATCACAAACACCCCTGTAGCTGAATGCAAACTTTTCTTCGCAGTCTGAAGTCACATGCTCGCACCAGCTGGATGCATAAATGCAGCGATAAAGAGAAATTCTCCCTTTACTTTTTCCTTTAACTTTTTTTTTTTTCTTGTAACTTCTGCTCTTCCAAATCACTCTCCTGTGGCTATGACATGTGTCTCTGGATTTGTCGTGAAGGCGTTTAATTTAAAAGCACATATGAAAGAAACATAAGACTGCAGAAAGCTCCCAGAGGTAACAGAAACTGCAGTGGCAATGGTGGACCTAAAGCCAGATGACTGATAGTGAGTAAAATGACACTGTAAATGGAAATGTACTTTTCAGTCTCTTAAAGCTATGCAGCAACTACAATGGAGCACAGAAAATAAGCAAAGTAAAAGGTTTATGATTTAAAAAAAAAAGAAAAAAAAAAAAAAGACATTATGGCTTATACCCTAACTTTTTCTGTAAAAAGGGCTTTGTTCACAGAAACCCGTTTCCTGTCCAGCGTTGCTGTTCTTGGCAGGGTCCTGCAGATGGGACTGATTTCTGGCAGACCACACACCATTTTAAAGGGTGGATGGTGTTTATTTATGAAGGGGCTAGCAAATGCCTCTCAAATGGGTCAAGATATTTGCACAAATTAAGTAACCTATATATTTACCATTCCAGCCTCTCTATTCTGCCACCCTAGCCTTTCTGAAATGAATACAAAAATGACCGTGGCGCTAACAGCTTTTCACGGCACGACCTTGACATGATCAGCTCTTGGTGGTTTGCAGCTGTGTGTGCAGATGTGTGTGTAACATAACACAGGATATCATTAAGTAAATGTCCTCAAAGATGGCACATCCATTTAAAACACGTGACTGTGTGAGTATGTACTGCACAGCAGCAGTCGACAGTGTAGAGACATGTTTCCTGGATCTCGCTGCAATGGTGCAGCTGTTGATTCAGCTGGAATATGTGTGCGATTGTGTGTGTGTGTGTGTGTGTGTGTGTGTGTGTTTGCGGGGATGACAGAGGGTTTCTGGGGGGAGGTGTCAGAGTTACGAGACTGAGAAAACAGCAGAGCTCGAAGATGACAGCACTGACTGAACCGTTCCAGTGAGGCTCAGCAGTCATAGCTGAGTTCATGTTAACAGAGTGCTAAGTTGCAGCACCGTTACTCCTCTGGGCACACGCACGCACGCGAGCGCGCGCACACTTTGATGGATGACGCATGATAATTCGAACTGCTTGACTGAACACAAACATTTGTTTATGTACGTTTTGATGCCACTCATACTGACCTAGTTATTTCAACATCTCACAGATGTATGCCAACCAAATATTTCACCCTGACAGTCTTAATTTTTCAAGTTTTTTTCCTTGTCAGCGCAGCGGAATACAAAATGCGTCAGCGTAAATGAAATGAATTACATCTGGCATCAGATGAAGAGAGGACTGGCACTTAAATATCCTGCTTGGCATTATTTAGAGAACCACAACCTCTGGGATGGAGACAGAAGCAGGATTGGGGACGAACTGGTTAGAGGTTCAAAAGGCGTCTCTCAACTCAAATCCACTCAAAGCTCTTCTGTGGTGCGTGGCGTTATCGTCTTTGGTTGCCCCACGACTCAAACTCTACACACCTCTCCAAAGAGCTAAGAGTGATGCAACACTCCCAACAGCTTACAGCACAAAAGTTTTACTGCATAACAATATGATGAAGTGTTCACTGACGCACGCTTTCTGTTAAACAATCAAGAATATTATTTGGAGAGAAATCCCCTGCTTACACCAGAATGATAACAAGGAAACAGTAATGGATTAATAGAGTGCAAAGACCTAATAACATTGGAACAGCAGCAGGGAGAGCCACAAAGAGACGTACGAGAGGGGAAAAAAACACGAGTGAGTGATGCCAAAAACAGTCTGAAAAGACAAAAGGGACATAGCTGGTACGATTCCCTCACAGGAGCTGCAGTGAACGTTACATGGCTAACTTCCCAGCTGGTGCGCCCCCCTTGTGGTCCAACTTTGTCTGCCATCGTCTCTATCATTTTATTGACAACAAGAAGGAGGGTGGGCTGTTTTGGACTCTATGACCAAAAAGTTGCTCTGAACTCAAAGGAAGTCCAGCAGACAGTGAGTAAGAGGGTTTGATCAACTGCAGCAGGCAGGCCTGGGAAGAAAGTGCGGGGGTGGACCATTTTGTGCTGCTCTCGCCAGAGACCGAACTCTAAAAATCTCAACTGCTGAGGCAACTACAAAATCTAAGTCCCAACACCCAAAGTGTAAGAATGCGTGCGTCAAAAATGACTATATGCTTTCTTATGTGTGGGAGAGACTTTCTTCGCATGTACCTTATTAGTCTCACTGAGTATGTGCGGTTCATGGGTGTGTTGGAAGGCAGGAAGCGGTCCAACTAAGAGTTTCCATTTTCATCAACTTCAAGGTATTTCACACACCTCATCCATTTTCTTTCAACAATCCACAGTTACACTGTGTGTTTATTTTCCCGACTCAAATTGGGCATGTATGGTGATCACGCTATCAGAGGGGAAACTATACGGAGCTGTCCAAATGGAAATTCTACAATAAAAACAAGACTTTAGCACTTTACTGCTTCTTACCAGACTGCCAATTCAAACAGCTGCACACTAATTTTTAATTGTCAATTTAACCTCCAGTAACCACCGTTTCTTTGAACAAGCTGTGACAATATTCAAGTCAAGGACTTTTAAAGTCATGGCTGGCAAAGTCAATACACCAGCAGGCGTATTTTGTCAGACCTGCTTTGAGGTAGACATCTAGACTGCATATCCTAAACATTGCTGTTCTACCCGAGCCAAAAGAAGTGAAGGAAGAGCTAGAGTGCATTATATCGAGAGTCCTTGTTAAAATTCCGACGAGGGAAATCTTACGGCGCCTGGTTTGCATTACTTGGTTTTTGAAAACTGCTTCAGGGACAGTTAAATTGCCTTCTTCTTTGACATTTAACTCCTAGATTCCTAACCTCCAAAACCAAATATGGAAAATAGACAAAGGAGGAATGCTAAAGCAAACCGCTGTCCATCATTTATTTCATTACAGCCCATTAACATAGTATAGAGGGAGATTTAATATAATGAGGAAGCAGAGTTTTAAACAAAAAAATCAATCCACTTGAGATAAATTAAGAAACCACAATATACTACTGAGATACTTTGTATGATCTGACATGAAAATTCAATTTGGGTCAACTGTTAACTTTTACCGTTGTCAGTGCGATTAGACTGTATGTACTGAGCAATCTCGAACAAGTTTGAGACAGTTTCATTTATGATACCGACTCAAATGCTGCACAAATCGACATACCACTCCATTAATCATAGTATTTGGTGTTTTTTTTTAATAACACCAGCTGACTATAACACACAGTAATAATACAGTGTGTTGCAGGAGCCTCAGTATTCATTTCATGCTATGTGTCTAACAAACGAGGGGCCAAGTGCGACCTCTCTGCATCTGCAAGTGATGCTTAAGGTGTTAACTTTGCAAAGTAAGTTAAATGTCTTGGTTATTTGGCAGTTTTACACAAAGAAATCAGCCTTGCACTTCAAGCTGCTAAAACACCCCTTTGGAAAAGTCTCATTCACTTCAAGGCCAAAGGCACCACTCTGCCAAGGCCTTAGGAACATCAGATCTTTACACGCAAGACTGTTAATCTGCTGCTTTTAGAATTGAAGCCCGGACGGAAAAGACATAACCACCGCATCATTTTTTGTTTTTAGAAAAATAAGCTATAAATGCTACGTCGCGATGACTAATGTTATAGGGTCTGATAACAGACAACTTTTACTCCCAAAACATAAGTGGAAACATAACTTTGCCTGACACACAATGTTGTGATCTTAGTCAGCATCTGCACCGTCTTTTCTCTTGGATAGAAAACGTATAAATTTAAGCTGTAAGCTTAAGTGTCGTGAATTGTTGATCAATAGAATTTTGTCTTATTTTGGTTACCTTTAATATCATTTTACATCATTCTTAACACAAGAAGGACAAAGACTCAATCATGCATATAAACAGTTGACTTAGAAGGGACAGTTGTTTGAAATCAATACACAGGCCCTGAAATTTGTGAAATACTGTTACCTGCTGCTCAATTTTAGTTTCAGTTTATATATAAATTTATGATCAGTGTAGGATAATCCTACACTGCTTTTGTAATGTTCTAGCATAACGTGGCAAATATCAGCCTTTTCACCATTTCTCTTCCTTTTTGACAACCACCTCTCTGTTGAGACATTTCTGATAGGGCTTTAACAAATAGTAGATTTATGAACTCAAGGTCCGCATGTATCGGTCAGGTCCTGTATCATGTCTTTTTAGTAGGGCTGTCAACGTTAATGCGTCATCACGATTATCACAATTTAATTTTTTTTAACGCTTTTAAGCTGTCTGGAGCGCAGAATGGACAAACTGCCCCGAAATGCGTTGACAGAGACATTTCAGAGATTTTGAGTCATTCTGCGCTCCAGATGGGTTAATTGCGCTAAAAATTTTAATAGCATTAATCGTGATGACGGATTAATCCACGTTAACGTTGACAGCCCTACTTTTTAGATTTTTCCTAGCCACTTCTTTTGTCCTTCATTTGTCCAGTTCCATCATCTTTAATTAACAATACAGTGCAGAGATATGCCAAGCTTTTGGATGACTGCTGCTCACAGATTCAGCTACAGAAGTAGGAACAATTTACATGTTTTTGTGAGAGGCTGCTGGTAACAAAATGCCTAAAGATGCCATTTAAAATGGGTTCGTTGCTAATTTGTTCGTTATATGTTAGTGTCCCCAGTCTTGTTTGTGGTCTTTCATTTTTTGGAAGCAAACACATGTGTCCCTCACGTTTTTCCCGTGTCTTTGTATATTCCCTCACATCCATTCCAATAGTTTGGGCAATCTCCCTCCAGGAATTAGCTGACATCTGTGAGTCCTTATATTGAGGCTATGATTGTTACTCTCTCACTGATAATCAAAAACTGCAGGACAAAAAAGCAGCCTGAAATGCATAGGAGGAGTCCACGGTACTGAACAGTGACAATAATTGTGGGCTGTGTCAACGCCCAATCTAGTTAATTTTCCAGGGAGGTTACAGTTACATCATAGGTTATGGTGTAGTGTTTCGTATGGGTTTATGGTTAGAACGTAACCACTGTGTAGATTTAACATCCATACATCCATTCTCTTCTGCTTATCCTTGTCAGGGTTGCAGGGCCTATCCCAGCTACCACAGGTCGAAAGCCGGGGTACACCCTGGACAGATCACCAGCCTCTCGCAGTGCTAACACAGAGAGACAGACAAGCATTCGTATTACCTAACCCCACTAACTGCATATCTTTGTACTGTGGGAGGAAGCTGGGGTACCCGGAGAGAACATACAAACACCACACACACACACACGCACTCACACACACGCACTCACAGACACACATACACACGCACACACACGCGCTCACACACACACTCACACGCA
>VOQK01028586.1:4094-14577 GCA_015052645.1 Benitochromis conjunctus | reverse complement strand
AACTCTTCCCAAAAAAAAAAAAAAAAACCCTCCGTGCTGTCGTCGGTCCTCCCGCATCTCATAAGTAAATGCACTGTCTTTTCACCTCAGTCTAAAAACCGCGCCTGGGTCCTCTTTCCCTCTCACTTCCGCGACAATTCCATCCGAGAAGGGAAAAAGAGCTGGTCTCCAATAACCGCTGGTCTCTTTTAAATGCCAGGCTGGCATTTAAAAGAGACCAGATAAGATAATTTTTTTAATAAGTGCCCGGGCTACTAAAGGAAGATCTACGGTAAATTGTATTCATTCAAAATTTCTAACATTTTCTCTCTCTGAATTATACATTGTTGCTTTAATATGCCATGTATGCAAGTGCTGAGTGAGCAAAGAAAATACTGTCCTTCACCTCATTCATAACACAGTGTTTCTCACACTCAGCAACTGTATCTTATGTCCCCAGGTCAGTGTCTTTGCTTGGCTTTAATTAATTGCATCACTTCAAATGTCACTTCAAGTTTCTCTCATTAGCACATGTTGTCTGCTGTTAACGCCGTGGCTTTGTCATCTCCAGGGTGGCAACCCCTTTCGGTGGTTTCAGCAAAGCACCCAGGCCTGCTCCTGTCAAGACGCTTCAGGTAGAAATCCTCCCAGAGCTCCTGGAGCTCCAAGGAGACGCCCCGGTAGTTCGACCCTCCTTCAACAGATCTGCTCTGGGGTGGGTGTCTACGGGTGGTCCAGTTCCCCTCCCTAATGATTCTGTTGAGAACGTGCTCATCCCTGAGTCAGAAGACCTTTGAACGATGTTGAAGTCACACAGAGATGCTGTCTACTTAGTTGCTTAACCTGAGGTTGTTGTTTGTGGAGTGACGCTTGAGTCAGAACAGAGTGAGGGTAAGAGGAAGCATCCTGTTGGGTGTTGCTGGTTCAAGTTAGCGTGTATGTAGCACCCTTTGGTTTTTCCAGTGATGTTAACAATTGCACTGCAGGGAATAATGGAAAAAAAAAAAAAATCCCTGTGTACATTAGACAGACACACTACTGAAAACTGTTGTATATTGATTTTCATAAACAGATTGTATCTTACAGGTGCACATTTTTGCTCAATAAAGTGGCAATAATCAAAAATCCAATGAGAATTTTTTATTTTCCTTTTAAAGAATTATAAGTTAGATTTTCTGTCACAGGGAAAAAAAACGCACATTTTTGTTTTGGGAAGGAAACAGAATGCAATGTATGTATGTATGTATGTATGTATGTATGTATGTATGTATGCAATATGGGTTGGCTTCAGTGAAGGATGGTGCATTTTTGTGCCATAGTCATATGCAAATTTCTCAGTCATCACAGTGTGTGAGAGGCCATAGATCCATGTGAGCCAGTATAACGTGCCTCAAGGTTATGCTGCCTGACAAATCAAATCTGCTTCAGTGATATGAGCGACTTGACTGATGTGTCTCTCGCCTTTTGGCTATGCCAAGCAGAAGAAGGATTGACGTTTGATAAGCTGTGCCCGCTGTCTTTCTGTTTGCTACCACAACAGCCTATTTTGGAAGGCACCTCAGCTACAACAAGCTTAAGCAGGCAGATTTATTCAAAATACCACACATGTTGAATTTGAATAGATATTGTGCAGTTATCTTATGCCCCAAAAAGGGGATTCTGTTCATCTGGACGTAGCGTTTTCAGACGGAGAAACGTTTCGTCACTCATCCAAGTAATTTCTTCAGTCTCAGTTGACTGCAGGTTTCCCCAACCTTATAAACAGTACGTTTGCATAATGACTGAAACTAGCACCACTGAAGGAACAATGGGCTGGGAGGTCAGTTCCTCGATCATTAATATGCAAATTCTCACGACCATTGACCAACAACCACTGATCAAAGGCCATTGATCAATGGCCATGAGTACCATTCACAGAGAGTTGGGGAATGGCTGCAATCACAGCATTGTAAGATGGAGAAAGATGTACCTGATTCCCGATGAGTTATTGACAAAAATCCTAACATTGCTCTCAATGGTGTGCAGTGCGTCTTTTAAAAAAAAAATTGAGGAAACTTGATGGAAGACAAAAGAACTATTGGCAGAAGTGAAAGGTTATCTACAGAAGATGGAAGTAACGTTTAAAAATCAGCAAAGACTTGAGACAGGACCTGAGAGATCCCTCACTTCATCAGAAACGGGCTCAGTGAAAGGGTGACTGACAAGAAGCTATTCTTAAGGAATGGAAATGAGAAGAAAAGATGATGGTATGTGAGATTACACAACTCAAGTCAACCTGATACCAGTAGTAATATGAATATTACACGCCCATGCTTTATTCTTGGTGATGTCAAAGTGATACGCTGAATCACATTGATAAGATAAAAAAACACCATGGAGGATAGATGTTGTTTATATGCAAAAAATAGTTATATAAATGAGATGTTACTTACATGAAATTAAAATGAAAGGATCCTTTCATATCGAGCTGTAGGGACAAAAAGGCTAAAAGTAGATCACAATAGCACATTGCTAGGTGGTTGTCAGGCAGTGTGAATGTGCCAAACTATATCAAGCAAAATTCAACTTTCATGGAAACAAATTAGGTGAAAAATGATTGGATGCTTTTATAAGTTGTCATATGTGCATAAATGCCAAAAAACGGATAATTTTAGCCTATTAATAGATGGTTGCTAGGTAACATGATGCTTTCATAATATCTGATATAGATCACTCATAAGTAGCCTAAGATGTACCTGTGTTTGAAATAACAAAAAGTGAATTGAATTTACATAAATTTTACATTTAAATTTGCATTTACATAACCACAGTTTCAGTGTTTGACGTACTTACACAGCATACTTTGATAACCTATATTTCATGTAAGTAACAATGCATTTTATTGTGTTAAATACTTTAATGGCCTTTTTCACGTTGGAGAAATTATCACTCATTATCATGATTACATTCTTATTCATAATTTTTCATTATCTTATTATATTATGTAAATACTTAATGGACATCCATTAATTTTCCTGTTAATTAACTTTTGCTTGGTGTTGTGAGTTCAAATGATCAAACTATGAGTGGAAAATCCCAGACGAACAATACTAAACAAGATGATGAACGGTCCGGAGGTTTAACAGTTAAAAGATCTCACTTATGACAGATCACATCTTAGTGTCGTTGGCTACGACTGTCATCACTGTGACAAGGTGTCATTCTGATTTTAGGTAACTTGACCACCTTGCATTAACTTATGTTTATCAACTTAACTTATGTTTATCATTTATCAAGGCAAATCATCCAAGGCAAGATAACTTTCCTTGCTATATAATACAACCTCGACTGTTTGCATACTTAGCTGCTGATTTTTGTTAAAGTGGTTTTGTTCCTGCTGCAAAAAATGAAATAACAAATGCCTGTCAGATATTCTGCAGCCATGTGACTAAGGCCAGTGTAGGCGTTCCTTGTCACTGTTGGAGAGCCTTTGGTATGTGCAGCTACGGCTGCCACTCCCTTTTTTGTCCTACTGAATTTCAGTCTCTTCAGGAAAACTGTTTGTACAGCACACCGCCCAGCATCCAACACTTCCAATAGCCCAGCCAAGTACCACAGCGGATATCGAGCAGTGTTTATCAGCAGCAGGCACAAACTCTCTTTGAACTTTGAATGTAGCCATTATCAAAATGCAGCACTGGAAATATTATTGGCAGAGACCCTAGCTGGGGGTTGGGGAAGCCAGACGATTCGATTATTTGTGTCAAACTGCAACCGGTCTCCCCTGAGGCATATTTGCCTTGACATGAAATAGAACAGTAGGTACGGGCTAGACCTACAGTTTGCCCGGGATAGTGGATTGTCCCAAACTGAAAGTTTGGATGTAGGTTCAGCAATGAACTCTTGTGGAGTCTTTGAAGAAGAGATTAAACTTGCAATCCTTTGTTCTTTTACAGTTGTGGTCAGACGTTTACATACATTCATTATGGGCATGGATGTCATAGTAATTAGGAGCTGTTAGTAATTTTAAAATAATCTTTTTCCAGGGTGGAATGATTGTACAGAATACATCTTTGGTCTCTTTAAAATGATAAACTGGGCGTACAAGTATACATAGAGACTCCAATATAAACTTCCATGTACAGTTTTTGAAGGTGCTGATTTTTGAGCGGGAGCTTCTTTCTTGGCCAGCACCCTCTTTGTCCATGATGTTGTAAAACTGGCTTCAACGTGGACAGTGACGCTGGTTTTTCAGCAGTTTCCAGTTTGTGGCAGGCTTGAGCCTTGATGGTTTCTGGGTTGTTCCTGAACATCCTAACCAATTTCCTCTCATATTTTGGGTCTTCTTCCAGAGCAGGCCTAAATGGTGACACATCCAAATAACTTATACTTACAAACAACTGTTTGAACTCATGATCCTGAAATCTAAAGTTGTTTAGAAATGCGGATTCCACGACTCCAGATTCCATGTTCAAGGAAAGGCCTTCCTTGGGGCAAATACGAATCAGGACGTAGGGCAGAGCATCTACTAACTGGAACATTGCTGGTTCAATCTCTCGCTGCTCCAGTCTGTGTGCTCCAGTGCACTTAGGCAAGATACAAGATCAGACATTTAGTGGAGTGTGAATGTTACATAGAATGCACTTAGATATAGAAAAATGTGCTTGTATGGGTGGATCACACATGTTGTAGAGTACAAAGCACTTTGAGTGCTTGAGCAGAAAAGCACTATACAAGTACTAGTCCATGTACTATTTCCCATCTTGTGTAAATTTACAACTCTCCAGATTTTTGCTGGGTTCCTTGAAATTCCCCATGTTCTTAGTATCCTTTCTTTATCAGCATAAAAACAAATCCTTTTTATGCTGGCAAAGAAAAACTACTGTTTGACTACCGTTTGACTACTACTGTAATCAATCATGATCACTGATGTGAAGTTAATAGGCCGTTGCCTTGTCAAGTTAAAAGACACTGTAGAGTCTTTAACACCACTGGTAAAAAGATTTGCTTTGAATAAGAGCACCAGGGAGAGTCACGAGATAGCATGTTGAAATCTCAGTGAACTCAAACAGAGGGCAGTCCTTCAAAAATAAAATGCCTTTGGAGCAAAAGAATGAGTACACAAACACCTGATACATATCAAGTTATCACTTGTTGTGCAATAAGAACCCTGACAAGATGGAAACGTACAGTTTTTGGGTGTGTTCAACAGATGCAAGAGGTTGAGATGTTAAAGTCATGTTTTTTTTGGACAGTGCGACCCGGCTAACTCTGAACAGCTGGCTTTCTGTGTCTTTATCAGCGGTTAACTATGGTCCCTGCTGCTGTTGCATTCGCTGTCAGGCTTTAAAGATGAAGTCTCGTGGGTTTCCATCTGCACACACAGCACCGAACACTGATTGTGCAGTATGGCTGCTGACACAGACAACTGCTAAAAGGTTGCACCACTTGACCGGCCAATATCCCAGAAGGATTCCTCTAAGTATGCATGGGTCTAGCGAGAAAAACAAATGTGCTGCAAGGGCACAGAGGTGTACCCACATGAAGACATATGGTTCTCTCAAAGGTTTTTGCATAAGGCCGCACTTTCAAGGTGTTCAGTGTCATGTTTTAGGTGGGATTTATGCTGAAATTTTCCATCAGACATGTTGGAAATCTGGGATTAACCTTTTAATTTTTTTTTTAAAAATATGACCTCCTGACATCAAAATCCACTAACAACTAAAAAGCACAGCTAATCTAGAGTGTCAGCGTTTTAGTTTATGTCTTTCTCATCTGATGTGAGGCAGGTGGGCATTCTCACAGGAAAGTGCAAAGCCCGGTGGGATTTCTAAATATACGAGCGAACATATAGCATTCCCAGGGTCAGTCGGGCGGCGTTTAGTTGCACATGAGGTGAGGTGAAGGGTGACGAGGCACACATTCCGCTTCTGAAATGAGGCGGAGTGACGCAACAGGGTCAAGTATGTCTGGCTCTTGAGAAGAAAAAAAACCTTCAGTCGATCACGCCTCAGAATGCACAAGTGGACAATAGCTGACAAACAGTGATGAATATGCTAGTTTCTGCGAGTAGGTGCAGAAGTGTTGTGGGCGTTAAGATGAACGCCAGCATGAATCTTTGAACTTCTTCCAGCGTTTGAGGACAGGAACGTGCGTTCTCCCGCTCTCACTAAATGCACCGAGCTTGAACAAACAGAATGTAGAGACAGCTTCATGGAGGGATGCACACAGCTAGGCAAATAATTACCTTGTATGGACAAATGAACATTCAAAATCGTGTTCCTGTTTACTTGCAAAAGCCCTTGAGACCAATTAGCACTGTGTTCCCTCACAGTAATCCAGCCTAGGACTTTGTGCCTTCAGAGGGCTCATCTATATTCCGGAGTGGTCAATATACATTAATTTCCTCTCTTTGTTTAATAGTCAGCCAGGAATGATTAACTAACAGCTACTAACATGAAAAGCAGCTAAAACAGTCTACAGCAAGGACACCTTTAGGTGGTAAGCAAATGCTCTTTTTTCCTAGCAACAATAAAAACAACATCGACAACAAAGAAAAGTGCAAGAGTAATTGCCCTCAACGTTGATACAGGAAGCAGCCCATTCGGCTAATGTTTTTTGGGGAAAGAATAAATAATGTACCTGATTTTAGTCAATGAAGCTATCTTACTTTTGAGCATGCACTGGGGCAATAGCATGCTTTCTCTGTGTGCTGCAGCTACCGTGGATACAGCAAACACAGCAGCAAAATATATCACCGTCACCACCTTGGCTGCACTCCAGACTTAATGTAACATGGGGAATTGCCAAAAAAACAATGCTCATGTCATCCCCTTTTCTGCAGTAAAACAATGAGCAGCGTCTCACTTGGGGTCGGATAGAAAATGTAAATTAATACAAATGAACACAAATTTAAATAAATGCACAAAAGCTGTCTCCTGCCCCTGTCCCACGGGATGAGTCTGAGGTAATGCCAAGTCATCATGACTTACACAAATGCCATTTTGGTGAATGTTATACAATGTAGACGAGATACCAAAGATAATATTTGTATCTTAGCCTGTTTTATGTCTTACTTTTTTAAAGCTTTTTTCTTCTACGGCCTCTTATTTTGAACTATACCCCCAAAATGCATTTCTAGATGTTTCGACCACGAAGTGGATGAAAAAGTGGTTGACCAACAAAATCCCTCGTCAGAAACTACTCGTCGAAACATTCTTGTGAAACCTGGAAAGGGTTCTTTGTTCCAAAAAGTAATTATTACAGGATTTTAAACCCCGGTTAAATATAGTACAGGTCGCGTTGGAGGCGTCGCCCTCCCATGGCCTCCATTGTGGCGTTGGAGCATGTCTAATCTCTTATGCAACAACACGACATTCACTGCGGCGTGGTTCCTCATTAGTAGTAACTCAATAGGATCACAGCAAACGGTGTTCACAGACGACATCACAAGCTTAGCTTTGTTCAGTTGTTCTTCCGTGGGAAGTTGTTGGGTTTTTTTTTTTGCAGAAAGTGAAAAGGGAGTTTTTAAGGAAGGGAAGTAACCCTGATTGTCAATCTCACAAATTGATCTCACGTGTTGCATTGTGTCCTTTAAAAAAATCCATATTTGTTTGTGTCCCTGCGTTACTTTTAATTCGTACAAGCAGTTCCATTTAAATTATGTGCATTTCCCACGGTGACACGTTCAAACTTGTATGCGCACACACAAGGGGTTTGATTGTTATTAACCAAATGGAGACAGGAGCAGATTAAGTTCACATTTCAATTAGGTGCTTTAAAATTTGCAGATGTGTTTACTACAGCAGGTAAGACCAATGAAAGACAAAGAAACTGAAGCTTTATTCATTCATATTTCCTTACACTATATTCCTGCCGTCCTCTGGGGAAACCAATTCTAACTTTTTTTAACATTTAATTTGAAGATTTTGCTATTTAGGTTCAATTTTTCTCAGAGTAAAAAGGAGGACGATGAAAGCAGAGACCTTTTAAACACACAACTCTCCCGTTGTGTTTATAATGTACAGTAAATATGGATAGAAAAATCAGACAGCAGTGCTAAAAATATCCCATTAAAAACGGCACTGCACTGCACAGCTGAGCTGAAATGAAATTTAGTTGCCCAGTAACCCATTTGAGATAATCAATGAACGTATTTCAATAAAAGCTGATTCTACTAATCTGATGTGTACTGGTTGTGGTTTTCTTTCTCTGCAAAGAGATGGTATAGTTTTGTCATTTGAGCTGTGTTTATTCACTGTGTTCAGCAAATCTCTTGCTGCTCACTGGAGCTTTCTGAAGGTGAGAAGTCCGGGCAATGGCACCAGGTCTCTACGGGACATTTAACATGTGCACTGTCTCCTTGCAGAGCTGGCAAAGTGTTGGTGATTATTCTTAAAATAAAACGCCCTTCAAAACAGAATCAAACCTGGAAGGATTGGTGGTTGGCTGGGCTGTTGGGGAATTTAACAGACAAGTGAGAAGCACAGACAAAAACTAGTAGCAAAGTAGAAAGAGGCAAAAATGAATCTAAAAACCAATGAGCCACTACTTTGCAGAAGTCATTTAAAGTGCATTACATCCAGGCAATGATGTGTCAGTGCAATGATAAAGTCATTTTGTTTTTAGAGTTTCAGTTCAAAGTTGGAAATAATGCTGACTGTGCACGAATTATCAGATGGAGCAGCTGGATTGCAAGCTGTCCACCAAGGTCAGATAAGAAAAAAAAAAAGCTTGCATTTGTGGAACTTGTTAAAGGCCTGATCTCTTCAAGCTGTCTGATTCATAATTTATAGGGACTTCGAATTACTCAGTGGCAGCACTTCAAAGGTAGCCAAAAAGGTGTCCATAGTATGAATCTTTTCTAATGTGAGCAGGAACCACTGGTAACAAAGTAATGGTTAATCCTGTCTGAAAAAAAAAATAATTATCTTAATATCACTTTAAAAATCATCCCAGTGTGCATGGCTGAACTGCATCCCATTCAATAGAACTAGAATATATTTTATTAAAATGTGTATTTTCATAAAATAAAGCAAGTGTAGGCCTGGAGGTAAGTTACACAAAGATCATCAAGGCTCACGTCACTCATAAATATTATTACCGCACTCCGGAGCGTTTTTAGATTTCAAGAGGAAGCATTATATGTCCCTCTAGGAAATGTGTGCACAGGGAAATAGCACTGTCTCCTCAATGGACCTTTTCAAGTACTTCCTGGGGAAAGGCTGGACCACTCTGATACATTGTGTCCCCTCAGTGCACACTCCGTCAGTGCACAGAGTTTCCTCAGCCTTAACGAGTGACCGGTGTTTTTAAAAGCAGAGATTTTTTTCTCTCGCTTTATAACTCTATAAAAATATATGGACTTATTTTACATTTGATTATTAGTCGTTCTAATTAATCACTTACACGGGATTTATGAGTTTAAATGCAGGTGGTGCGGTGCAGGCACATTTGCGTGTTAGAGAGACATTGGAAATAGTGCTGTGCTACACTGCAAATTTTGGTATCGATCTGATACAGAGTAAGTACAGGGCCAGTATTGCCGATACCAACATCGCTACCAGAAACATTTAAAGGCAGTTTATGTAGACAGAGCAGTGCGTCATGATTAAAACTCTGCGGGTCAACGTCTGTTGTTCAAATGTGTTATTGGCTGTAAATAAAATAAACATGACAGTCAACACAAAAAAAAACAGTTCAGACATTTGTCATGAGGAATGTTTGAGATATTTTTAATATACCCCTGGAATTTTTTTTTTATTTTTTTTAGCACAATTCAGTGGGCTACATACTGAACTTAGAGGATGGAAACAAAGTATAGATCCTATCGCAGTAGTATCGATCCAATACCAATACTTGCGTTGATATTTGTTATTGCTGCATCAGACAAATCCATCTCCCAAAATCAGCCAACAACCAGCATGCACAGTCACTCATGTTGGGATACATTTATCTCAGCCACATACAATGCGATGTAGTTCTCATGTAGAAAAAGGATAACTAGATGCCTGGCGTTGGTTTAGAGGATATTAACTGAGTAAATGTCAACTCTGGACGCAATCCAAGCTGCTTGTTTAAATTAATGTAATTACTCTAAAATAAATATGGTGAGCCTGAGCCATGAAACACGTCAGGGATGAAACACTAGTCGCTAACTTTAAAAAAAAGAGAAAGAGGTCGGGACGAGGGGGGCTTAATTGTACACTCTTTTCATTTGCTTTCTTTATATAACAGGATCAGGCAGATGGTGTTTGGGTAACACCAGCCTTACATGACTTCCCTCCACTCCCAGTTGTTCATAATCATCGCTGTTAGGAATCGCCACCACAGTATTAGTGTAACCATGCAGGTATAAACAAACCTTAAACGCTGCAACACTTGATCTGCGGAAAAAAAAGCAAAAACAAACAAACAAACAAAAAAAGCAAGAACGCGGATATTCTGTCGGATTTATGGGAATCTGTAAAACACACACTGTGAACATTTTTTTTTCTATACTCAAATACACTTTAACTGACTTTTT
>VOQK01028585.1:0-16463 GCA_015052645.1 Benitochromis conjunctus | reverse complement strand
AACAGGGTCAGTGACTTTAGTGTAGATGATATATCTACCATACATGTTAGAAGTCTAGACTAATGTTATACATTTAGAAGGATTTTCAATCTCACAATAAGGACTCTACATAATTAATTTAACACTGGTATCAGATCAGTACTCGATATTTCCAGAAAGCCCAAAGTCATGGTATTAATATTAAATCGGAACTGGAAAAAGTCAGATTGTTATTTCCCTATGTGATTTATTTATATAACTATATTTTACCAGAAAGTACCATCTCTTTTACACAAGATTCTTGGACCAACTAGTAGCCATATAAAACAACAAATAGGCAGTAAAAGCATCTAATAACAATGGACCACCTTCAGCACATTCTTTATGATGCTTTATAGGTATACATTATCGACATGTTTAAGTTTACTTCTTTACAATAGGTATTTCATGTCCAACGTACATAATAGCAAAATGCTGTTTTCCCCAGATCTGTTGCCAAGTAACATCATATGCAACAGAAGAATGAAGCTGACACCCACAGTTTCCTATGTTAAAATGATTACATTTAGATTAGATTAGATAAAACTTTATTTATCCCGAGGGAAATTCTTTTACAGGATTAAAAAGCATGTTTACAGGCTGGTACAAACTGATTTGGGCTCTATGGTTCCCTTCTTTCACAACAACTCTAAAGATGGTAAAGAGGTATTCTTTAATAACTCCTCCACCTTGATGCTGTGGTGTGCCTCACATTTTCTAACTGGACCTCTTCACTGTGTGCCACTCTATACCCTTTAGTTGCGCTGTTTTATTAGACTGCTATTACTCTGCTACGAAACAGTAATAACCAGACGTGTACGCCAAATATGCTAACTTCCTGCACCAAATGTTAACATTAAGACTTCAACTCTGAAAGCTGAAAACAAGTGGGTGACTGTCACAGTGACTGCATCTGACTTTTACACGGTCTATGGTTAACTAATTCAAGAATTTCCCTTAGGGGATCAATAAAGTATCTTCTAATCAAATCTAATCAGCCGATAGAGAGAAAGAGACGGAGGTGAGCTGGAACTTTACCCGATATGACTTTTTGGCCAAAAATACACCAGTGCTGTTTCCTGCGAGTGGTCAGTGATGGTCAACCCAAACATAAAGACGCAGTGGTGAGTGAGAGACGTTGCAATGACACACAGATAAAAGGTGACAAGCAAATCATCGAGTACATTATTTAAAAACAACAACACACAGTAAGTTACTAACTGTGAAGCGTGCTGGCACAGCCTTTCAGTCACATATGAAGAAGGCTGTGAAGCTGTCTGAAAATAATCAATTTCAGTGTCAGAATTAAAAGAGCAATTTCACGTTTGCATTGCACACTAAACGCTACAACAACGGGGTGTTTTTGGTCCTTGGCTCTAGCTCTAATCTAGCCAAAAGTCTCTCTGTGATGTGAGGGTTCCTAAAATGGTCACAAACATTATTTAAATACAGCTGTGATATGAAACAACTAGAAGCTTTAATTGTGCTGTTCTATTTTAAACCACTCAACTAATTTTTCTCCACTGCAACAGCTGACAGCACGGTTCTTTGTACATGACCTGGATTAAACTTGCACACACTGATGCAAGAATTACGTACTTTCCCCATAACATGCCTGTGTCACTGATGTTGACCTTCCAGTAAATAAAACTGTTTATTTGTCTTTGAAAACTGTACCAGCACTGCCTACATACGCGAGTGAAACGTTACATTAACGAGGGCTATTAGTGGTTGTTTTCAAACAAAAATAAGACAGCAGTGGTAAACTATATATATCATATCTAAACCTAACATAGTTCTACTACTTCAGTATATCCTTGTTGCGATAAATGTTGACCTTAGCCTGGCTTTACTCTATCATCAGCAGTTTCCTTCAAATGGTATGCAGTCAGAATAAGAATGCTTTTTAGTATTATTGATGACAGATGATTCAAACATTTCAAAAATTATAACGCTTGAACTGGAAACTAACTGCTCTCAAGAGTACAGGCTTGCAAAATTAATCATCAGTGCTTTAAGAATCCATTCAAATCGTGAATCTAGCTAGCATTGTAATGTAAAAGGTTTGTAATAAACCCTGTCCCCGTGAAGAGCCAAAGTTGGGGTTTTTGTCAAAGGTGAGCGCGCTGTTGATTAAAGGGATGAGGGAATCCCCTGTTATTACATCTTACCCAAACGGTCTAATACTGTGCAACCGACCTTATCGCTGGAGTTTATTCATACTTGGGCTCATTTTTCAATGACATAAAGAAGGTCATGCGACTGTTCAACTGGTCTGGATCCTTTTCAATTGGAGCAATAAGTATTTCCAGTTATTAAAGTCTTCCCGTCTACTGATAAAAAGCAGAGTAAGCTGTTACAAGTACCTTTTCAGGGAGGATGTGAATTTAGATTAAGCTAATGGTTTGTGCTGAATGATGCAAGCACTTGCAAGCATTAAATAAAGCAAATAACCTGCAGGGAAAGCACTAAAAACAGTATCCTGTTCTTAGTGCGTTTCACTTAAAGGTTCCCCATCACTGAGGAGGTGCCAGGAGCCTCTCCGTAGTGATGTAAAAGCAGTATATGATTACCGCTTAAAAACTACCCAGCAAATAAAACCTGTCACAATATGGAAGGAGCTGTCAGATATTATCACTAAAGTGCTAATTAAAAGGAAGCAGGGGAGACTTTGGAAGAAGGCAGTAAGCAGCTGGACAAATCTCTATTGTTTCAGTCTTTGGACTAGTTAGACATGCCATTCACACCAATTTAAAGTGAAGGCTGTACTGGGAGTATGTCATGCAATACAATTAGGCAGGTTCCAACATGACAATGAGTTCAGTCAACAGGCCTCTGTAATAATTAGGCTTAATCACAGACAGTCGGTATGTGAGGAACTGTATGACACACTAATGTTACGCTTAAATCAGTTTAGAGACTGTGTGCCTGTTGTGTAGTTTGCACTCAAGATAGACATGATGCAACTATTTAAGCTATAAAATGTCTTCCTTAGTCCAAACTGTGGCCTTCGTTCAGTAAATCTCTAAGTATTACTGTTCACCTTTAGTGATTGGCTGGCTGACCTTTTGAAAAGGGTACACTGAGGTTACTGGAGTTAACTAAGAATAAGCTAAAACACAAAACTAAATGAGCAAGGCTAACTGAAATAAAGACTAGAATTATGAGAGAAATGAGAAGTAACAACATCACAACACACCTGATGAGACTTGCATTTGTGTCCTGGTGAGACTTGGGATGTCTATTCTATATGAGCATCGATCCAGTCAATCAAGTGCCATTAAAAACGGCATTATTCTGAAGTTCTAAAACACATGGTCCTAATGACTAGTCTCTATACCCTAATAATGACAAAAAATAAATAAAACTAAGAAAGAAAGTAATAAAAACAAAACTAAAACTACACGCTTGTAGACCATAAAGACAAAACTGAAACATGCTAAACCATCATTGGGAGCTAACTGAGAATAAACTAAATCCTAAGAAAAAGCTCCGAGGTAAGAATGAAAAACAAGTTAAGAGTATAGAAAACTATTTAAAAAAAATTCTGGGATGCAGCTCCTCAGTGAATTAGTTCCTGAACACCCAAAGGTAAAAAAAAAAAAAAGAGAGAGAGAGAGAGAACATACTATATACGTTTATAGGCTCCCTATCTCCTCCTAGAGCAGTGAACCAATCTTGATGAGACATTGTGAGTGCCAACATGTATATGGCATACACAAACATTTTATACAAGTGCTACCTCTTCAGGGTTTCAAAACTG
Source organism: Benitochromis conjunctus (assembly GCA_015052645.1). Lineage (NCBI taxonomy): Eukaryota > Metazoa > Chordata > Actinopteri > Cichliformes > Cichlidae > Benitochromis > Benitochromis conjunctus. The sequence goes on along the minus strand of VOQK01028585.1, from coordinate 12,682 downwards.
GAATTACTGGTTGATAATGGATTGCTGATGGCAGTTGGGCACAGCAGTGTGTATCGGCTGTAATACAAACTTTATCCGAATCAATGATCATTAAGAGTCTTTCTCTTCAGACAGGCATGTTTCATAAACTGAGAGTATACTGCAGGGAAAATCTACCTAAATGGACTTTCTTAGTAAGTTTCTTGTGTGCAGCCGTTTTTATATTTACCACGTAAACACAAGTATGGCAGACACACGCTCAGCAAAAACTTTCAGTAAAAAAAGGAAAGTTTAGCAAGTCTGGCTGCCACACACCAACTCATTTAGCCCAGCTCGACTAGCTAAGTTACTGCGCTAACCATAAGCAGGGTTAAGTTCATAGCAACAATGACACCTCTCAGCATCATCCGCACACACGCTCGCACTTACTCTCCTTCCTTTACGTTACGGCTGTTTCAGCTTCCCTTCCGTCCGCTCGGGTCTGCGGGTCGGTGTGTAGTCCAGCGCTGGGTCAACTTCGCGCTACAGCTAGGCTAAGCTCCTAAAGGTTCACCATAGCTGTCAATAAAAGTACTCGCTGCTCCGTTATTTACTCCCTCAAACGCCATCCTGTTGGTCTTTACATATTTCCCTGCTTCGTTTTACTCGCCACACTAACTGCACTGTAGGTCAACTCTCCGTATTTGCTTTTTTTTAGCCCGACATGTTTGCCTGTAGGTCAAATAGAGCACGGACTGAACCCTCCCTGTAGAAACCTCCTGTTATGAGCGGACACACTGATGCAGCGACAGATTATGGAGGTTTGAAGGCGGAGCAGAATGCCTCTTTCTAAGCTCTCTTCTGTCTCTCTGACATCGACTTCGTTCCTTCCGCGTTTGACGTAGAAAAAAAATAAAGAAGATTGATGGTGCTGTAGCTGGCACAGTAAAATAAACGTCATTCTCCACAATGAGCGCCATTCTGGTCATGTATGGAGGACCAAAGCGTCAAAAATAATCATTTAAAAATAAAATTGAGAAAATGAATAAATGGCCTTGCTGGATGAGCCTAATATCCACTTAAATTGAACAACTATAGAAAATATTTGTTTGTATTTTTTTATTATTTATTCCCATTTAGGTTTTTGTATGCATTCATTTATTTAGTCTTTCTTTCTCCATCTTCACGAATGCTTTTGTTTGTTTGCTCACTTTTTACTGCTATATTTCTTATTGCAAATGAGGGGACGGTCTTTTTGGGGGGGTGGGGGCATGTGGTTAACTTTTCTCCTGTCTTGTGATCATGCAAGGTTATTATCACTAACTAAAAAATAAAGTAACAATTAAAGCTAGGTTTGAAAAAAACATTTAAGTTAACTGAAATAAAAATGTTAAAAAAAAGAATGAAAACTAGCTGAAACGGTTTTGTGAAGTTGGAACAAAATAAAATCAAATAAAAATATAGATTTAAAAAAACCTTTTAGTTTTAGTATCTGTTTAGTATCAACCTGCCTGATGAAGCATTGATGGATATGTTTATTGAGACTACACTGTGGTGTACCCACACACATTATACCAGCAGCAGCACCCTGAACCATTCATACAAGGCAGGATGAATCAGTGTTTTCATGTTGTTTATGCCAAATTCTCACCCTGCCATTTGAATATTGAAGCAGAAAGTCAGTTTCTTATTGGCACCCAGTGTAGGCCATCTGCTTCAAGGTTCAGTGTGTTGTGTGTTCAACATGTCCTATGCATACCTTCGTTGAAACAAATTGTTATTTGAGTTACTGCTGCATTTTTGCCCTGGACATTTTCTCATGTTCAGACCATTCTCTGTAGACCCCAATGATTTGAATAGTCTAACTCTGTTTTTCTGATATTACTTTCGATATAATTTGGGGACTCAGTTAATTGATAAAATGGGTAGAATTTAAGGACATGGCAAAGCCCTTTGAGTAAAAGCACCAGTTTGTTTACTGTGCAGTCTACAGCTTACCAAATGAGGCATGGTGCTAATGCTTTATTAGATTGCTGTTTACCGTCTCCAACACTGCACATTTGCTAAGTTTTATCCTGTATACTGGAGACAGTGATATAAGAGAGACTTCAGCTACAAAAGCTCAAATAGTCCCATTATTTTTAGCTAAATGACACATTGTTTTCTAATTCATCTCTAATTCACCTTTTCTTCCTGTCTCTCATGCTGCTGTAACACGTTTATTTCCCCAGTGAGAGATTAAATAAAGTCTATATCTAAACTGAAATAGTTACATAAATAAACGTGCAAGGAAATATTTTTCCACACCACAAAGTTCACTGAAATAACCATGGGATGACGGTTGACCTAGAAACCACAGACTGCAGGAATTTGGGGAAGATTTGGTCAAACAGAAAGCAATAACCTTGTTGCATCTCACTTTCTGGCCCATTTGCAACAAGAAAATATACGTATGTGTAAAATTCAAATTCTACCTGATTGAACAAAATGTTCTGTGATGAATGGCTGATATTATGAAGAGACGTCCCGTTGCCAAAAACAGACAGATATCTCGCCGAGATTCTATTTTGGATGTAATCCTATTGCTCCTCAGCTTTTGAACACTTTGAAAGAACAAGTTCAAAACTATTACCCTCTGGCACAAATAGGAACAGCATAGCAAGCCATTCAGATGTATTATCTCTTTAGATCTGACCCTGCCACTGATGATCCTCACATGCTTTTTCTTTGAGTTAATTCAATAAATACACATTTTGTGTGCAGCCCCAAAGCCATCCCTTGAGGTGGTTCACATAGATCAACAACCACAATCTATTTGCACCATATGACCACTGGAATGCAGAACTCTGTCCACACATCATTAAAAGCAGTCAAGTGCATTTCACAGCTAACCACACAATTTATCTATATTTTTCAAGACATACAGAGATACATTCTGAGTGACCCTCTCAAAGTGACCCTTATTTATCTTACACTGTTTGAAACAAGGTGTTTTAGCTCCTTTTACTTTAAGGCCACCCTCCCTTTAAAACAGACTTTCTTCTAATTGCCTAACACGTGCAAAAAAGGTTTGAATACACACACAAAAAAATCGGACTTTTCATAAATCAATTACATGCAAATTTTCCATGTAATTTTGTAACATAAGTACAATTTAAAATGTAAAATTTAATGGAATCCAGTCAAATGAAACTGATTGAAACCATTAGCATACACTGAGTTTATACCAACCACATTTCTCTTTGTGATAGTGTATTTCAGTTGCAGTTTACTCTAAATGATTGCTTCATGTTTTTTGAGGGCAAAGAGTAGTTCTTTGGAGTGCAGAAGGTGGGAGGGTCTTCCGTACACAAGGCCCGAGATCTATGTTTGAGGTGACCAAACTGAGAAAATATTACAGAAAATAAGAAAAGCATGATAGATATGCTGCACATTACAATTTGCCACATGAAATTGAGTCCATCTGTTCACTCTGCTTCAAGGCTGCAAGTGAATACCAGTCAATACCAAGACAGTGATAGAATAAAAGGCCATTTAATCTGTTTGCCTTTACCTATAGGTATGCACACTGAGAAGTCAAGGAGGACATGAATTAAGTGGCATCGCCACCACGTGGTTTGTTTTGAGCATTGCAGAAGAACATATTCTGCGTTGGATTTATTCTTGCAGGTGAAAAATACAGTTGTTTTTGTTGTTGTTGTTGTTTTGTTTAGAAACCATTAAAGTCTCGCAACGATGGTTTTTGGGCTGCTTTTATTAAAAACAATTAAAAGCACTGAAGGGGTTAATTAGTCCATGCGCTCTTGCATAACGTGGGTACGCACGCAGGCACCCACACGCACACTGCTGCCACAAGCCTCCTCAGCACAGAGCCGCTGGAAGTCCGGATGGTTGTTTCTCCACCGAAAAAAATCTTCCCGCATCTGCAGAGCGTTAATGAAACCTCACCCACGCCAGAGACCGTAAGGAGATCAGGTGAATAGAGAGGCCAGTGTTTCCTCAAAGTTATTTGGGGTTCCTGTCTAAGCAAAGCATCCTTCCTCACCCGGGAACCGTCACCACGGCATGAGGCTGCAGTACAAGGTGGGGCTGGGTCGCTCTATGCACGTATTGATTTGATTGATTATGATACGTTGGAATTTGGCAGTAAATCATGTTATTTAGGGCTAACGTTATGCTATCTCCAACAATGCCAAAACTTTTACAGTGTTTAAATTTCACACGTGCAGTATACCCACTCTGCTCACCCACGCAGAGCCCAAAACTTATTTGAAAAATCATCTTAATGAAAAACATGGGTGTTATCCACATTTTGAAGCCTTCTTATAAACATGAAAAATTAAAGGTAATCTATGCAGCTCACACTTGCATCCATATGATAACAGAACTATGCTCTTACTATAGGCAGACCATCATGCCAGGCTGCTCTGAGACTCTGCAGTTTAGTTTGCCCAACCACGGGGACTCCATCCTCAGCAAAATGAATGATCTGAGAGAAGAACATCGCTTTTGTGACATCACGCTCATCTTGGGCAGGCCACAGGACTCCACTGTCCACCCTCTCCAGTTCCAAGGTCACAGAGTGGTGCTTGCGGCATCGTCAGACTTCCTGCGTGATCAGTTCCTACTTCACAAAGGCCGATCAGAGCTGAGTGTGGCTGTTGTTTCCAACGTGAAGGTTGCTAAGACACTACTCCTGTCCTGCTACACGGGGTTTCTAGAGGTGCAAGATCCAGTGTTTCTGTAATCACAGCCATATATAGCCATATATCGAAAGTCTTTTCAGCTGAGGTGTTTGTTTAACTGTATGGATATGGTTTTATAATAGAATCCGTATTTAAAGTGAACAAGATGAATATTATTTTAAGGGGGAACCTATTATGCTAATTTTCTGGATCCATATTTTTATTCTTAGATTCTATGGTAGCTTTACATGACTCACAGTCTCAGAATCTCACAAAGAAGTATAATAAGTCCCCTTTCTCTTACTGCTGATGCTGTTTCTTTATTATTCAGTCATTATTGCTTCATCCATTTCTGGTATGCAGGTCCCTCAAAGAGAGCTGGTGAGCTACTTGACTGCAGCCAGTGTACTCCAGATGAGCCAGGTGGTGGAGAAGTGTGTCCAGGCTATTTCACAGTACCTCAGTCCCACCAGGTCTTTCTCGAATCTGACTAGACTCTCAGACGAGAAGGAAACCCAGCAGCTCAGCAGCAGGTGGCTTGGTTCCAGCTTTGATAATCAGAAGGAAAGGAATGCAGCCCTGCCCGGCACTGTCATCCACAAAACAAATAGCAAGGAAGTTGGAACAGTCATGGTAAATCCCAGGTTCACAGCCGGCCAAGAAGCCAAGGTGGATACTATAGGACAGAGGGAACTCAGAGAAGCTAAAATCGAGTTATCTCAAGATGCAGCATGTTGTCTTGACACGCTGAAGTCGAGCAAAGGAGGAGATACTCTGCTGTGTCACACAAGCAATCCATTATCTCATGTTCCTCACACTGCAGGCACTCTTAAGTGTAGTCCGCACCCTTCTGTAGTTTTACATGACCTAATTTTGTCCACAGCCACCACAATCAGTTCTGCAGCTGACACAGAACTGGTAAATAGTTCCAAAACCCAACACAAACTAGAAGTTAAAGATTCACCAGAAGAGGAAAAAAAGTACATGCCACAGGCAGATCAACTGCAACAAAGTGCAAAGCTAAAGAACTCTAGTCATTTTTGCCACCCTAAAACGTCTCTGTCCAAGATTCACTGTATTGCAGATAACTCAGGTACAGTAGTGTTCCAAAAGCCATACCTATGCAGAAAGTGTGACAAAGTCTTTCAGCACTTTGAGAGCTACGTGGGCCACCTAAAGGAACACAGACAGTATTTCTGTTTGGTCTGTGGAAAAGTCTTTTCTCAGAAGAATAATCTGACTCACATAGGTGTCCACACTGGTGTCAAGCCTTTCAGATGCCCTCTGTGCCACATGACATTTACCCAGAAGGCTATGCTGCAACACCACTTCAATCTCCATACATGGGAGAAAGCCCCTTGAGTATACATTGTTGTGCTCGGAGCACCAAATGCCAGGCCTCTGGTGCCACCTAAGGGAGAGTTATGGTAACAGTTAGCTGCAAAATGTGAGTTTGCCATTAAAATAAAAGATTTAGAATAGTTATTTAATTAATGTTGTTGGTGTTCCTTTATCATTATGAGGTGGAGGTCCAAAATTTAAATGCACAAATACATACATCACAATAGAAAATGTTGTTAAATGCACAAAAACAAGATTGAAGCTAATTGAACGATTGCACAAATAATCTACAACTACAATTCTGTGGAAAATGCAACCAAAGGCAGAATGCAATTATTTAAAAAAAACAGTGTTTTTTTGTTTGCAGTGGATCATAGAAAGACATATCAATGTATCAACACATATCAATAATGTTTAAACTGAGACATTTATTAGCTCATTTTGAATTTGATGGCAATACATCTCAAAAGATGGAAAAGTAAAAAAAAAGAAAAAAAAAAGAAAAAGCATTTGAAAGAGCATTTTGTAGCTAACTGGGTTAATTGGCAGTAGGTCCGTAACATGATTGGGTTTAAGAAAAAATAGAGAAACGCTGAGCAGACTAAAGAGGCGAGGGACAATCCAGCTTACTATCAGCGCTCAGTTCAAAAGCCTGCATCTCTGATGGTATTGGAACTTGCAGCTTGGACATCTGGAAAATCACCATCAGTGCTTAAAGGTATATACTGTTTTAAGAGCTTGGCTTTATAGTAGAATAATTTAAGTGCTTAACTGACCGCCTGCTGTCCAAATCATTCATAAATTGAAAACATTTGTTGCATCATGAAACAAAAAATAGGACAAAGAAGGCCCAGGACTGTTGAGTAGAAGCCAAGAAGACAACAATGGGGCAGCATTTCTCTCCTTAAAGTTAATCAGCTGGTTTCCTCAGTTCCCAGATGTTTATGGGCCGTTTTTAAAAGAAGACTGGGCTCTACACAGCAGTAAATATGACCCTCTCCCTAACTGTTTTGAGACATGTCACTGCCATCAAATTCAAAATGTCCTTGCCTCTTAAAATGACCCATTTTCTCAGCTTTAACATTATGATATGTTTTTTGCATTCTATTGTGATTAAAATACAAGTTTATGGAAAATGCAAATCATTGCATTCTGCTTTTTATTGCAATAAAATTCTTCTTTTGCAACAAAGTGAAGAGTAAACTTTGAGCAGATAAAAGTCTTTACTGTTCTGAAAGACATGAGTAGAGTGAGCTCACAGAAAAGCAACTGCTTCTCCGTTTGACCCTCTAGAAATTGTGCACAGCTCACTGAGCATGACTCGGCGAGTGGGTTCTCCCGGCTGGCAGAGAGGGTTTCCATGCTCTCTCACTCCATCCCTTCCCTACACATGTCTGCTTTTATCCCTCAGCTATCCTTTTGGCCCAGAAATGTCGTCGTCACTCATCTTGCTGAATGGAACACTAGCCAGTGGGCTGCTGAGACGCCACTGTCTCTGTGTGCAGACAAACAGTGAATGCAAGGCTTTGGTGTAGGTATTTAGCTTAGAAATTCATGCAAATATGCATTTGTGTGGAACCAAGGAAGACAGAAAATGTACATAAATATAGCTGAAGATATAATGAAGCAAGCATGGATCTACTTACTTGCACTTGCATAAAGTAGCTTAGTCAGAAAAAACGTGTACATAAAGCAGTGATCTCGTCTGTTATAGTTGAAAAACAGAAGTGAACATAAGGAGAACATCTTAAAGTGTAATGACACGAATCATCATGTGATTGTTTCACCCAGAAGGGATCAAAATTCTCTTCAACATCGATCAGTGTTGCTTCCATAAACTAGGCCAGAATACATACATGCACATGTGTTTGCACACACCACTGCACACATAAACACAATCCATGTACGTGGGTTTTGGAGCACCTCCATTATGGATGAGACGCTAAGAGATAAACAGCAGGGAGGATGAAGGCAACGAGGAAGATGGATGAGTTGTGGCAGAGACATCGATGGATAGTAATTATATTAAGAAAAAGTAGCTTCCTTGATCTTATAATTAAAATTATACAGCATCCATATACAGATATCCAAGACTGTCTCAGGAAAAGATGGTTTTCATATTCCTGTGCCCACATTCTGTGATTTGGAAATTTGTACCACGATGAATTGGATGCAGTTTCAACAGCTGTCAAAAAATTTCACAACAAACTCATAAATGTAAACCTCATGAAAACTCTAAAGGAAAAGCCAGAGCATCACGAAAACTGGATTTGGATTTCATCTCCCGGAGACAATAAATGTTTGTTTATGAATTTGTTTATGGACCATCGCTAGAGTTAATAGGGTTGATTTTTGCATAGGTAAATATTATGAAACAAAACCCAGTGTTGGTTATTTACATGTAACACACTAAAAGAGATGTGTGTGTGTGTACGGTTTGTATTATACATATGTAGTATGTTTTTGCAGTGATTGAAATTGGCAGGACTGTAGCCAAGAAAGTAGAGACAGATAGAGACAGAGCAAGGGGGAATGACATGCAGAACCCCATGACCTTTCAGCATGTGGGTCACCTGCCTAGTCAAGTAAGCTACTGCGTAGCAGCACCCTGTGAATCGTGTACTTTGCACTAAAATACACCTTTAACAAAACGTTACCCTTTTTCTAAAGCTTCATATAAGTTTGAACAAACTTACTTTCATGTAGTACTGAATAAGATGGCATTGTGCTGTGACAGAACTGGGGAGAAAGAGGGAGAGAGAATATTCACTGTATTCTGGGGTAGGATTATGGCTAAGTGCATTTTATTACAGCCTTATCAAAACTGGCCTTACTGTGAACACACTTTCATTACGGAGGAGCTGTTTTGTATGTGTCAACAGAAAACTGGGAGAAATAAGTAAATATTGCTTCCATCAGACTCGCCTCTGTGCTGCTCGGTGCAGCGTCGCATTCGTTATTTTACTGCAGAGACCAAGGAAATGTGTGCTGCTAGTTTTAATCATGCTTGTCTAATAGACTCTAGTTTGTTCATGTAAACTATGTGTCTTTCTCACACATAAAAGTCTGTCATGCTTTGACTGAAGGCTTTTAAGTTGTACTCGCTTCCCTTCAGTAATATTATTAAAGAACACTGCATACATTTTCATTTCTATGCCAATGACACCAAACTTTATTTATACAATTGTGTCTTCTGTGGCTTCAGATGACACAATTCAATTAGCTCAATTGTACCTATAAAGGCTAAATTCAGACAGAACTGAAGTTTTGGACCTGAATCTCAAAAGTATTTTTTATTATAAGATACTTATTCTTGCCTCTAGTAACACTGTGAGGAATTTTTGACCAAGATAATGTTATTATGTTAAAATTATAACCAGTCTGTGATGCTGGAAATCTGGTCCATGCATTTGTTACCTCTGCTGGACTATTGAAAGTTATTATCAGGCTGTTTTGAAAGCTTGATAAAAAGCCAAAAAGCCTTCAGTTGATCCAAAATGCCACAGTGAGAGTACTAACAGAGACTTGTGAGAGAGATCATATTTTTTCTTTATTAGATTATCTTTATTGGCTCCCTGTTAAATTCAGAATTCAATTAGAAAACCTTCTCACAAACAAAGTTTGAGTGAAGTCCTAAAGACCTCCTAGTAGCATATTCTCCCAACAGAGCTCTTCACTCTCAGACTGCAGGCTTACTTGTGGTTTCTAAACGTAGAATGAGAAGCATCAGGCTATCATAGTACAGGGTCAGCTATCAGGACCCTGTACTATGAAACCAGCTCCCAGTTTGGGTTCAGGAGACAGACACCCTCTTTACTTTTAAGATTAGGTTTAAAACTTTCCTTTTTGATAAAACTTGTAGTTATGATTGGATCGGGTGACACAGATGCCATTATTACATATTATGAATGGTTGTCTTCTTTATTGTTGCTCTATAGTTGCCCCTCCAAATGTCTGGTTCTGCCTTCCTGTTGAAAGGGAGTTCTTCCTCCACACCAAGTGGTTGCTCACTGGGGGGTTTCTCTAATTCTGTAGGATCCTTACTTTACAGTGTGATGAAATCTAAGATGGCTGTTTCTCTGAACTGGTGCTATATAAATAAGGTTAACTGGCAACAAGTCAGTAACATGACCGAAGGGTGGCTGGCTTTTCTCTTAGAGATAGCGTGAGAAGTTGAGTCATTAGAGAAGGGCAAAAAGTAGACCCCCTCTCTTTTACATCAAAGGGCCAGTTAAGGTGGTTTAGGCTTCTGACTAGGATGCCCCTGGGGCACCTCCTGGGTGGGGTGTCGCAGACGCGTTCCACCGGGTGGAAGCCCCATGGCAGACCCATGACATGCTGGAGAGATTACATCTCTCAGCCTGCCTGGGGACACACTCGATGTTCCCCCTGATAATCCACGGATGGATGGATATAAAGCCATTTTTTAATTTTATCTTTTATTTTCTGCACCCCTTGTGGTAATACACAATCCCACAAATCTCAAAATAAAAAAGCAGCTGAATTTGACCTTCTTATAGTTGAAAGAATCCTAATTCAGTTTTAAACTGGAGAATACATTCAAAACTATAATGTTACTATTATCTTGAAAACTGTGGCAATTTGGTACTGTTTGTTTTATTACGGTTCAAACTGAATGTAAGGTGTTAAACATAATGTTTTACTTTGGTTTATATAAAAATAATTCTGTTCAAGGTAGAGCTTTGCAGGTCCAAAGAAGTCTTCGAGGAAACATCCTCAGCCTCGGTGCACCACTTATATTGTCAGACATCAAACATATAACACATCCTGGAAAGAGTTTTGCTTTTCATAACAAAGTAATTGTAATATTTACTGTAAAAGGTTTCAGCCTACAGAAACTCGCACATCAAGGGCTTTCGGGGCACAAGAAGAAAATTAGATTCTATATGTAAGATAACATGTTTACAGCTCAAAATGTGTTTTGGAACAGATTTAGCCTTCCAGTATGAATCATAATGAGTAGGCTCACGTCTCCTGCAGTGAACAGCAGCTCACTGAGGGAAAAGCCTGAGTTATTGCAAAAGTGTGATTCAGATATAAACAATGACAATAATGTGACAAGCGTGCAAATTTTGACTAAAAATCAAGGCTAAACTCATTATAGACCAGGATTACAGTCATAATGAATGGCTGATCACTAAAGTCTGTAAATGCGCTCACACATGACTGCTATTTCGTAAACAGCAAAAATAAAAAATGAATGGATCATTAAATATATGCATAATATGTAAACATATTCACCTAGACCTACTCCAGGTATTATCCAAATGTCAGTATCTAAGAGAAGCTTTGCAGCATTGCTAAACACTGCTGTGGGCTTGAAAACGTTTCATACAGCAGTAATGGCAATTTAGTTTAAGCATGTTTTTTTTTTCCGCACAGCTTTGAACATGGTTGCAACAGCAAGCGGGAACTGCTTGTGTTTTCGCGTGTGAACTTCCTCTTCGCAGACGCACTTGTCGATGCGCATCCTCTACCACCCTGCCTCTCGGTCTGTTCCTTTAAAAGCTCACAGCCCACGCCTCGAAAAGCGGCTTGTTCCGGCTTGCCCCTTTACATCTTTTTATCCTTGCACATAACATTAAACTAGTGCCATCCTCATCACACCGCTCCCCTGACCCTTACGCACCAGCCCTTGAAGCCGAACCGCGGTGCAGTTAGTAAATCGTATCTGGGGAGGAGCGTGCGCCTCTCTGTCCGTGCAGCTCGGTGCTGAGTACGATGATGAGGGGCAGTTGGGGCACCATCACCGGCGGAGCAATACCACCATCTCTTCGTTTCAGCTTCGGTTTGTCAAGCAGAGGGCGTGTGGCTCACCGTACCTGAGAGGAGTGAGCGTCTCTGTCACGTATTCTGAGAAAGGGGGGCAGAGGATTAAAACCGGACCAAGGCACCTGTCTCTGCTGCTCTGGGATGCCGTGTCAGTGTCGCATTAAAAATAATGTTTTCCCCGCGCTTGTTTTGCAACTGATGAAGATTTTTTTTTAATAATTTTGAAGGCATGTTCACGTGGATGGCTATGAATATGTTTATTCCGGTGTTCTGGTGTAACGCGTGAGGTAAGTGACTTATCCAGAGGTGCGCGCTACTTTCTCCCGCTGTTCAGATTTTTCTGCAATGCCTTTGACATCTTGGGGTTGTTTACATGTTTTTCTTTAGTTTTTATTCCCCATTCGTTTGCAAATAAGAGCTTGCATCGCGGCTCGTGAGCTGAAAAAATGTGTAATTTCTATAATAACCTTCATGCTCCTAGCGCATTAATTTCTGGAATTGTCACTGGTGTTATATTATAAGAAGGTGGGCTGTAGTTGAAACGAAGTAACGGCACTTAGGTGAGCTGGGAATACAAACGAGGGGCTTTTCTGGAAAGAGTTGAAGCACTCAATGGCAATATGTGAAGCGATATGAAAGTAAATGTGCTGCTGTAATGGTGGAGACTGCTTAATGTTGGCTCCAGTGCGCGGAGATCGCTTCCAAGCCAATGTGAAATTTATGGAGTAACATCGCTGTTGCTGAGAGAGTGACTTCTTGAGCCGTAGCAGAGCAATTTCCAAGTTTCAGGTGTTGCATATTATTTACCGCCGCTGTCATCGTAAAGTTTAAGGATGCAGCATGGCCGCCCTGCGGGGAAGGTTACTGTACAACCTGCTGATTTGCAACCCGAAGCAACCTTGTGT
>VOQK01028584.1:21088-35306 GCA_015052645.1 Benitochromis conjunctus | reverse complement strand
TGATCAAACATGAGTGTCATGTTTGCATTTATTTGCACTGCTTTCCACTCTGATGTCTGTTTATGTTCAGCTTTAAGTATAAAAGGCTCCATTATACAACCTGGGTTTTTTTTTAAGTTGTTTAATAGAAACATTATTTTGTGCTGATATTGCACTTTGTTTTTTCAGAACCAAAGAGTTTTTGAAATCTGCATAAAATTGGATTTTGAAATACTTTTTGAATATTACTTTAAATACTTAAAGTTCTGCTAAAATCCATCCATTCTCTTCCACTTATCCTTTTTCAGGGTCGTGGGGGGCGCTGGAGCCTATCCCAGCTGTCTTAGGGCGGGAGGCGGGGTACACCCTGGACAGGTTGCCAGTCTGTCACAGGGCTAACACAAAGACAGAGACAACCATTCGCACTCACACCTATGGGCAATTTAGAGTTTCCAGTTAATATAACCCCACTATAACTGCATGTCTTTGGACTGTGGGAGGAACCCGGAGAACCCGGGGAGAACCCACGCAAACACAGGGAGAACATGCAAACTCCACACAGAAAGACCCCGGCCTGATGATGGAGCTGAACTCAGGTGCCAACCACCGTACCACCTTCTGCTAAAAGTTTAAATTAAAAGCTCAGTGTTGCTGAACTGCAGAATATTTTGGGTGCTGTGTATTTTTTACATACAGGTATAATATTTTTGTTTTTTAAAATTTGAGTATGAACTTATACAACATGCAGCAAGACATTAAAAAACTGTTTTATTGATGATAAAAGACTATATTGGATTCATATCGGTATCGGACATAAAAAAGTGGTATCATGCCCTCCCTGGTTTCTACACTGAGAATATAGTTTTCTTACTTTTAAAATTGTATAAGATCGTTAGATTGGACTTTCAAGTAATTATATATATTACATGAAAGTATATGTATGTATGTATCGTATGGCATTTATATTGTATTTTTTCCCTTTGTTTAAAAACTCACCCATCCCCCAAGCTTAATGATGTCGTCAGCCTCATTCTCCTCTAGGAAGCGAAGCCCCAGGTCCAACAGAGTCATCACAGACTGGCCTTCACTCTGTAAAGCCTGAAGCAGCACTAAAGGAACAAGCACCTGGTGGCAGTGATGGTGAGAGACAGAAAACAGACATTTGACACCTCTCTCTTTGTTATTAGGAAAAAGTGCAAACATTGCATGTCTCGTTTCTAACCAGAGAAGCAGAACTCATGGCTCGCTCACCTTGCTCCAGCCTCCCGGTGTGTGTGTTGAGAGGTCCAGTGTTGTGCATCTGAATCTCTGATAGTCCAGAGGTCTGAAACACAGACATTACCATTAGTATTAAACACATCATCTTCATGTTGAGGAAGTTAAACCTTTTGTACTTCACCTACCAAATGTAACTGCTTACCAAGACTACTTTTACCTTGTAACCTACCTTAGGTAAATTGATTACCACTACTGAGGTAGTAGTAGCAACACCAATTACCAACCTAGATGACTTTTTAGCATCAAATTATTATTTTTATTATGGTATTTAATCTTCTTTGCTACAGTTTCATGTCATTATCTTTACTTATAACCAGCACCTGTGAAAACGAGGCACTTATGCTCGTGCCTCTGCTGTCTGTGTGGCTACACAGATTCTGATAATAAATTCAAGTTTAATGAAAGCGAGCATGTGTGTTGGTCAAAGACTGTGAGTGAGGAGAGTGTGATGTAAAGTGCAACAGGTGTGTGTCCCTCTCCACACAGTATGCATTATGGAGGGTGCCCAGCGTTACCTTAGCAAATTCATGTTACACCCCCCCCCCGTCACTTCCCAGCAGCTACAGCATCTACTACAGGCAATCTAACAGGAGGACCAGCAGGACTATGGGGAAGACCACACAAACCTAACATGATAGAGTTTTAGCTGTTATTTATGATGCATTATTATCTCAGATTGAAAACTAAATGCCAGCATTATACAAAAACTAAACTAGCTCTACCCTGAGACAAGAACAGAATAAGAGACTAATATTAGGCCAAAGGTATGTTGGTGGTTTTAGTTATGATGGCAGTTTTAATAAATTTCACACTGCAGTCTTTATCAGTCAGCAGCTGGTAACTCGTTTATTTTCCCCGATGAAAGTTCACTCATCAATCAATTCAGTAGGATTCATCAGATGTGCAGTGTTTTGGTTTCACTCTTATCATCAGTATACAGGCTAAACCTGGGAACAAAGAAGCACGTAGACATTTCCAGCATATCTGAGTTGATACTGAACGCTGCATGCACTCTCGTGACTTCAGGATTTTATCGTTTACTGGTTTAGGAAAGTACACAAGTAACAACGTAATGCAAGTCAAATCTAAGAGATCTAAAAGAAAACTGTGTCTGTATGACATTATTTTGTATCCATTTAGTTCACACTACCTTCAATCTAAAAAAGAAACATTCAGAATTGAACCAATAAGTTTCTTCCCTCCTCTGACTGTTAAAGTTCAAAAGTTCATTACCTTGATAGCGAGCAAATACCTGCAGTGTATCAACAGTGACTGTGCCAGTCCTTCGAGATAATAACACTTTCCTCATACACTAACAAGTGTACCATATTTTTCTGACCATAAGGATTATAAGGTGCATTAAGTGACACAAAACAGTCAGATAAGTCAAACTTTACTCAGTTCATGCTTCTTGCTTCCTCCACTTCTGTACCATTGTTAATGTTGAATTCTCTCACAGCAGTATATTAATGACTAACCTGGTATTGTGGATGGATGATCTCAGGTGTTCTCCTGACTGAAGTTTGGTCCGTTTACAGCATCCTGCCATGTGATTGCATTTGTCCCTAACCATCGGGAACCCTCACGTTAACTTTGATCCAGTGGAAAAAAGTTAGCCTTCATCCTCCAGCTTCACTGTGTTTATGCTAACATAGCTGTGTAGCTAGCCACCACGTAGCACATCATTATATAGCAGCTAGCCCAACTTCAGTAACCCTACAAACGTCACTGCTGTTTAGTTTCTGTCTTCATTTCTGTCTGACATAAAATCGGTTCGAGGTCAGTAAGCACAACCAGAACTCATACATAAGGTGCACCGGATTATAAGGCGCACTGTCGATTTTTAAGAAAATGGATTTTAAGTGCGCCTTATAGTCCGAAAAATACGGTAGTAGATATATGGCTGTGGGAGTTGTAGGCAGTCCAGAGAAGCACCAATAAACTTAAAGCAATAAGAAAAGCTGCTGATTTAGCTTCACTTTTGTCAAAAGGGTCTCGGTTATTTATTTACGCCACTGTTGCTATCGTCACACTCTACAAACCCACCCTGTGAGGAGTGTGTGTACGGCTGCTGACAGGTGTGTGTCAAGCTCTCGGGCCACCATGTCTCCCACTGCAGCCAGGCAGTCTTCGATGGAGTTCTCCGGGTTGGCAGGAGTGAACACCAGTGATTCGTGTCGGTCGAATCCCGTCCTGGAAAAGGCTGCAGGCAACACAAATCGCAGGACAGCGTGACATCGCTGACAAGAAGTGCAGCTCATTTAAAAGAGTTAGTCAAAGAAAGGGAAGAACACGAAACATAGAGAGTTGTTTGTTTGTTTTAATTAGCGAAGCCCTTCTGGCTCCAACTTTTCTTATTATTAAACCTCTAAAGTCTGAGATCCTGTTGATGAGACTCATAAATCGGATTTCTTTAAGAATAACATTAAAGTATCTTAGGCTGGTGAAACATGATGATGCAACCATCCAAGTATGTGAGCTGTGAAAGAAAGATGAACATCGCCATTTTTAAACGAGACTAACACAAAACATTCATTTAAGATCAAAATCAGTTTTTCTGTGACCAACCACAGCGATCTGCAGCAATATTCACTCAAACCAACGAGCTTTCACTGCACATACGTCATATTTGCACACTCAACTTAAGTTTGATCAACTTCAATCTAACCACAGACCAGAGCAGTGATGGTGATCAGTGCTTGTGAAGGCTAATCTGTGGAACTACAGTTAAGACCATAAATATTTGGACAGAGACAACGTTTTTCAAATTTTGGTTCTCGCCAGAATGATTTTGAAATTAAACATCTCGGATGTAGATAAAGTGCAGACTTTCAGCTTTAAGTGAGCTGAACTAAAAGATTGCGTAAGAATGTATCAATCTAAAACATTTTTAACTCAATCCCTTCATTTCAGGGGCTCAAAAGTAATTGGGAAAATTAAATAACGGAAAATAAAATGTCCATTTCTAATACTTTGTTGAAAACTGTTTGCTGGCAA
Source organism: Benitochromis conjunctus (assembly GCA_015052645.1). Lineage (NCBI taxonomy): Eukaryota > Metazoa > Chordata > Actinopteri > Cichliformes > Cichlidae > Benitochromis > Benitochromis conjunctus. The sequence goes on along the minus strand of VOQK01028584.1, from coordinate 31,052 downwards.
TGACAGCCTGAAGTCTTGAACATCACCAGATGCTGGGTTTCCTCTTTTTTAACCCTCTGCCAGGCCTTTACTGCAGCATGCTCAGACTAAGATCAGGTGTCTGACTTGGCCATTCAAGCATATTCCACTTGTTTGCTTTAATAAACTTCTGGGTTGCTTTGACTGTATGTTTTGGGTCATTGTCGATCTGCATTATGAAACACCACCCAATCAGTTTGACTGCATTTAGCTGGATTTGAGCAGACAGTACGTCTCTGAACACCTCACAATTCACTGGGCTGTTTCTGGCCTTTGTCACATCATCAATAAACACTAGTGTCCCAGTGCCACTGACAGCCGTGCACGCCCGAGCCATCACGCCGTCTCTGCCATGTTTTACAGATGATGTGGTATGCTTTTGATCATGAGCTGTTCCACGCCTTCGCCATACTTTTTTCTTGCCATCATTCTGGTAGAGGTTGGTCTTGGTTTCATCTGTTAATCGAGCCTTTCTATTCTTGAGGCTTATGAATGACTACCACCTTGCAGTGAACTGCTTGTATTTACTTTCACGCAGTCTTCTCTTTACGGTAGACGTGGATACAGATATGCCTGCCTCCTGTTGTTCACCTGGTTGGTTGTTGTGAAGGGGTTTCTCTTCACCATGGAAATGAGTCTGCGATCATCCACCACTGTTGTGGACATCCAGGTCTTTTTGCGTTGAGTTCACCGGTGCTTGCTTTCTTTCTCAGGATGTACCGTACTGTAAATTCTGCCACTTTTAATATTGACACAATTTCCCGGATGTGTTTTTTCTGTTCTCACAGCTGAAGGATGGCTCGTTTCATCTGCATGAAGAGCTCCTTTGACCACATGTTGTCTGCAAAATCTTCCAAATGCAAGCACCACACCTGAAAACAACTCCAGGCATTTTATCTCCTTAACTGAAAACAACATAATGAAGGAATTGCCCACGCCTGCCAATGAAATAGCCTTCGAATCAATTGTCCAATGAGTTTCGGTCCCTTTAAAAAGAGACTCCTAAACCCTTCATCCTTGTGTCAGTATCCAAATATATATGGACCTAATTGTAGCTGTGTATGTTTGTGATCACTTACAGGCAGCAATTTCGTCCTCCAGTTCTCTCAGCCTTTCCTCTATTTGCTCTTTTATCACTCTGGGTCTTGTTTTCTCAGCCTCTGTATCTTCTGAAAGAGATAAACATGAAATATGAACCACCGTCGCTCTATCCTTCATTCTTTCTGGCTCTCTCCCACACACTCGCACTAATTTTCATGCAGAACTTCCCCAAACGTCTTAAAACGCTACTAAAGAAAAACTGCTCTGGATATTCTGATTAGCTTTGACTGCATTTTAACAGGATATTGTGGTTGGACGGTCACTTCAGTGTGTGCCAACTGTTTTTTGTTGCTTTTGCATTGTCGCTTTTTAAAGCAGAGTTATTTCAGGGCATCCTCAATAATAATTTTAGGAACCGTGTACATATTTCAGTCTTTCACACTGATGTCAACGGCAGTTTTGTGATTGTTTTATGTGTAATCTATGCGTGTGTTTAGTTTAGTTTGCTTTATGTAACTATTCTAATAACTTATAATAAGGTTGGTCACATGGCTTTTTGTAAAAGGTTGATTTTCTTTTTTGATTCATAAAAATGAAGCACTCATTTGTTTTGGATATGAGCTCATAAATTAAATAGAGCATCTGACAAAGAATGGGTTAAGTTGCTAACACAATAAATATTGGATTTGACTTTTTATTAAATCATGAAATATTTAACAGACTAGGATCAACATCAAAGTGGAAACTGGGCCGGTTCTTGACTCCATTAGAATGATGAGCCATTGATGCCTGCACGATGAATACACAAAGCGTGTCAACAATCCAATTTTCCTGGAGGAGAGAACAGCCTTTGCAGGCACCCACTCCTCCTCAGCATGCCGCTGCTGATTTCAAAGCAAAAACCTGTTAATGGTTCTCAGTCATCGTGTGCATGCAGGCTATCAAGGCAGTGGTAAATTATTTACAGCACTGAGTCGACACTGCTCAGGGTGTAATGAACCACGCAACACAAAGGCGCAAAGTGGGGCTGTATTGAATTCCCCCCACCCCCAAAAACAAAAAAACTCATCAACTTTTGAATCTGACCGCTCACCCCGGAGAGATACAGGGATCATTTTATAATGCAACCCAGAGGCAAACGCTTCAGTAGCTGACATTTCTCCGTTTATGAAATCAAATAATTAGATTTTTTTAACAAAAAGCAAGAAGACACTCTGACAGCTGGGATCATTCTGTCGTGTCCCTGCATGAGCGCCATGAGGACCAGTGTTGGTTTTTCCTGGCCTTGGTGCTGTGTCAGCATTTAGACAGACAGCTAGCCAGACAACTATTTTGCTTTGGTCCACTGGTGTGTGAGTAATCCTACAGTGATTGCACATGACAGGCTGTCAGAAATTGGACCGGGTCAAGCGGAAAGCAGGGATCAGCCACTCATCTGCCATCTCCGCCCCTTCCAAGCATGCACGCAACAATAAAATGGACAGGAAATAAAAAGAACCCTCTCTCGTCTTCTTTTCCGTGCTCCACATTTTTCAGATACCTCTGCTCCTTTACTTCCATGCATCATCCACAGAGGCTCTCCAGCAGTCTCGCTCTCTCTTTAATCAGCAAGATTTATTTCAGAATTAACGCTGTGAGGTCATAACTCGGTTGCACAAACTAGAAGAAATGAACAGCTGCTGGCATTTACCTTCACACATCATTTCTCTAGTCTCACACAGCAGACATAGAAAATCATTACTATATTGTACATTTGTTCAACAACACCTTTTTTGGTATGTCGGGCATAAAGGGAGCAAGAAGAAAAATGTGATCCAGCATGCCTGGGGCCATATAACAGGGCTGTTGTAAAGACCTCTGTGAAGACAGGCCAGCTTTATGTACTCTGGTCACCACATTGGGTTATTGAAAGGATTCTAGCTGGGCTTTAGATGAGAATCCACTAAATCTGTTGGTTTACGGGCACTGGCTTCAGCTATCATGTTAAAGTGTCTTCTGAATGTGTTCCCCTGCTAAAGTCAGAGCCAAATTAAGCTGGTAAAACAGGTGGCTACGTGCCTACACACCCCAAATATTTTATGTTACAGCCACGTGTGCATGTGAACGCCACTATTTGTGTGCTCTCTGAATGCAAGTGTGTGAGGGTTGTGTATGTGCACAGTGTCCAAAATGGGACAGGAAAAAATATCAACTGTTGCTCATCTCATCTGCAATTTTTAATAAGAAGTTTGCCACAAATGCAAAGCATTTCCTCTCACCTCGAGCTGCAGCTGGTTGGTCTAATCTACCCACAGGCACCATTCCTAGGTAGTTAAGCAAAATATATTTGGTTTCGTAATGGAAACCCTCAGGCACAGTGGCTGGGATTGAGGCAGAAGCGGTGGAGCCTGAGGTAGCCATTGAACAGATGTGTATCAGACTCTCAGGCACATTAATTCCTGCAGTCAAAGCTGGACGTCTCACCTGGGGAAAATAACAACCAGAGGAAGAATAATATCTCGTTAGAGACACAATCGTTACAGCCTGAAGGATGGGCTGGCTGAGGCTGAGGCACCCATTAATAAAAGCTAAGAAAATCCATATCTACACTCTGGCATTATATCATGCAATATGTTATTTAATCTAAAAAAAAAGGAAAAAAGAAAAAGCTGTTATATGAATGACATAAACAGAGCCCCCTCCCCTCAGGTTCACAGTGTCCTGCCCCCACTGTGTGCACTAAGGGGACAAATAAATGTTCCCCGTCACTCACAGGGTGATTTTAGACTTCTGGGATAGCATGGGTGCCAACTGAGAACAGAAGAATGGAACAGGACATATTTGGGTACTTTTTTGTGCCTAGATCATGATTTACACAACACATGTGACAAACAGATGGTCGTTGTAAAAAACACCGCCCCCCCACCAAAAAAAAACCCAAACAATTTTCAAATAAAAGTATTACTGCACAAATATGAAACACGACTTTAACCCCTGTAGCTTCTAAGTTAATGGCCCCACATGGTCCTCCAGAGACGAGGTGACACCAAGCGGACCATGAATTCCATTCGTGCCAAGTCTGCCAAATTAACCAAAATACTTCCGGGTTTAACTATCAAAATAAAATATGGTGCATAACTGAGTAATTAAAATGTTCAATCAGCAAATAACAAAGCAGGTACAATAATTAAAGTAAATGAAATAAACACAACTATCCTCAAAAGATTTCAGCATGTCTGCAAAAAACAATCTAGGAAATAACACAGAGAGTCTCTTTACTAACCAGACATGTAGCTTTGCTAATTAATTACCTGACTAACTGCATAAGTGTCCGCTGCACCCCTCGCTGGAACACCTAAACTCGCATGCAAGCTACTGTTAGCTAGCTTGACGTTACACGTTTTACGTGCTGGAGACTCAAAACTTCATTGTAACTTAAGCTCAGTGGGTGTCCATTTCTTACCGTCCTTGTCCAAAGGCAACCAGATGTGGACAGACGACAAGCTGAATAGAATTATGAACACACACACACACACACACACACACACAAACACTCCTGCAGCAGAAGCTGGAGAGGGTAGACCACCAATGGCAGGTAGCCGTTAGTACACAGGCTGCTCTGGACGTTAGCGTACAAAACCGGCACCAGTCTTCCTGTCAGAGCCTTCAAAATAATACTCTCCTCCGCTACCGGACACCTTTCAACCTATGGTCACAAGAGGAAACTTGTGGAATTTACAAACACGTCATGTCTGTTATTGGGGGAGGTAATCCTTGATTCTCTCTAGCTATAAGAATTTCGAGGGGAGCGCATCCAACCTCAGCACCCCGGCCTTGTCAAAACATGTTATTTTGAAAGTTCAGACCGGAAGTTCTCTTTTGTCTCCAGTAGCCAGTTCGACCACGAAAGCCAAAACCGTGCTTTCACCCCAAACTGTTTGCGCTTCACTGGACGGTAAACGTGACGGAGACAACTGGGTTTGACAGACTTCAAGGAGACAATAAACATACCTGAGAACAGCCATGGCACTCACCGACGCCGACGTACAGAAACAGGTAAACTTTACGGACACGTTTATCCACGTCCATCCCACTGACGAGTGTTGTAACTTACGGTAAACACACATAATCTCAGTTAACGGGCCGAAACCAGGACTGCAACACTGTGCTGCTGTTAATCATTATTCCGTTTGAGGCAACGCCGCAATTCATTTAGTTCTGGTTGTCGGTGGCAGTTTACATTACAACTAGTGCAAAGTTAAAGTTAATGCCTAAATGCTAACTTTGTCATTAATACAAGTCCAGTTCATCTCATAGCGGTAAATAAGGTAATTTAGTCACTTTCTAATGCTAAACTATCAGTTTTAGTGAAACTGTGTGCATGCATGTCATTCCGAAAAAAAGCAGACAGACACATAAAGGACGCACATTGTGAGAGATCTGAACTCGGATCAGCTGCTTTTTGTGTTTCTTATGGCAGATTAAGCACATGATGGCCTTCATTGAGCAAGAGGCCAATGAGAAGGTTGAGGAAATTGATGCAAAGGTAACTGAAGCCGCCTGTCAGTCCTGTGGCTTTTGTCACAGTGACCAGTGATTTAATGAACCTTCTCCTACACAGGCGGAGGAAGAGTTCAACATTGAGAAAGGTCGTCTGGTGCAGACTCAGCGGCTGAAAATCATGGAGTACTATGAGAAGAAGGAAAAGCAGATTGAGCAGCATAAGAAGATGTGAGAAAGAGTGGTCACTCAAACTACATGGATAGGAATGCCTTCATCAAAAGAAAATGTAGTTAGCCTTTGGAAATGCTACACCACAGCACGCCTCTTCTGTCTAGCTCCGCTATCCCGTTGGTTTGACTGTTTCTGTAAGACGCTTTTTATCACTGTTTTCCCCACACTTCAAACACTTGGCAGTCTCACATCTCACGGGTAAACACTGTCTTTCTGAGGCAGTGACTGATCTTCTGATAGCTTGTAAGGAATCCGCTGAACTAACCAGTGCGGAAGCAGCATAAGCAGATGTAATCAATTCTGGGACGACAACTCTGAAGAAGAGAAAGTGACAACTCTAAAAAGTTCAAAATAAAATCATATGTGCTTCAAAGAAATGCAGGCTGTACCCCAATTTTGCTTGAAGAATATCTCAGATAAAAGGCATTAATCGGTATATTCAACACCCTCCACAGCCAGAGGTCCAACATGATGAACCAAGCCAGGCTGAAGGTGCTGAAGGCCCGAGATGACATGATCACGGTGAGCGATGAATGCTCATTTCTGTGTCCACTGGAAACCTCCTGTATTCAAATTCATCATAACTTTAATGATGAATTTGAATTTGCTTCCACGATTAGCTTTCATTTATGCATTAATTTTGTGTACATATTTACACATGGAAATAATGTGCAAATGTTGTGTCCTCTATTTGACCTTCACTACTCCAGTACAGTGAAAAAGACTGGATGCTCATTTATGGTGCTCAGATGCAAGATACCTATGATTCTGTGTACTATAAATCATGAGTCATATATGAGTTTCTAATGTATCCAGGTGTCTGTGTTTTTGTCACAGGACCTGTTAAACGAGGCCCGTCGGAGACTTGCAGAGATTGCTAAGGACGCTGCCAAGTACTCCAGTCTGTTGGAGGGCCTAGTGCTTCAGGTATAATCTACCATTGCGATATATGATTACAACCCAACAGTTGATATGTTATTTGGTTTTCTATATTTAAAAAGTGAGCTTTTTCAATCTTTCAGGGATTCTACCGACTGCTGGAGCCTAAGGTTACCATTCGCTGCCGACTGCAGGATGTTGAACTTGTTCAGGTGACGCTGCTCCGGCTAGTTATGTAGGAAGGAAAGCACAGGCCGTCTGCCTCTTTTGTTGAATGCACAATAAGGCATAGAGTGGTTTTCTCCTTTTATTACCCAACAGGCTGCAGTCAATAAGAACATCCCAATCTATAAAGACGCAGTGAAGAGCAACATAACAGTCAAAATCGACAGGGAGCGCTTTCTTCCAGCTCAGATGTAAGATGATTCAGTATTCTTCTTCTGACTTTTTAGCACAACGAAGGAGGTTGTGTGATTGTTTCAGATTGTCTGTTTGGGATTGTCATGATGTAGCTTTTTGGATTTTTATGAAATATAACAAACATGTAGTCACTGCCCAGCTTTAGTTTGACCTTGGAGGTTGGAACAACTTTTATGTCTTTGTGGAGTAGACTCAACAAGCTGCTGGAAACATTCCCACGACTTTTTGCTCCACGTTGACATGATATCGTCACATAGTTGTTGCAGATTTGTTGCACATCATGTGATGCAAACCTCCCGTTTAACCACATCTCAGTGGATTCAAATCTAGTGACTGTCGGAGTCATTTGAGTGCACATTGTCACATTCCTGGGTGATTTGAGCTTTGTGACACCGCACATTGTCCTGCTGGGAGCAGCAGTTATAAGATGGGTATATGTCACTGGGGAGCAAGCGAATCAGCACTCGGGGCACAGAGACTATACAAGTCTTAAACACGCCATTCATTCCAGAGGAGGAAGGAAAAAAATGGAATTAACAAACAATTCTACAAAAACTGTTCACTAAATGCTAAAATCCCTGCCGACGGGAATAAATATACACTATTCCAAGGATAATATAACACGATACTTCGTATACACTAAAATTCCCCCCACAGTCCCGTGCTTCCACTGTCCGGCCGCCCTCGGCAAGTGTTCCTTATACTTAATACCCAGGAGAGAAGTTCCTCTCCCGAACCAGTGACCACGCCAGCCAGAAAGCCAAGGAGGAGCCTCCTATCTCGGCCCTGTCTCTCGTGGTCGAATGCGTCGTCGCACAGCCCAACCGCACTCCACACTTGGGCTCTTGATTACTCCAAACGCGGCCTCCCTCGTAGTGCCGCCCTGAAACAGACAGACACTGGGCCAGCAACGTTGTCGGCACGGCCGCTGCGACCCTCCCCTGACCAAGCCGTACCCGGGGCACAACAGTGGGGAGAGCTATACTCACAGATGCAGGCAGAGGTGCACCTCTACCCTGCTGTCGATTCTACGCTTTGCCTCCCTCTGTCGCCCTTCTCGTTGCACGACAGAGGGACTGGGTCGCCATATTGCGCTGGCTGGTCCATCTCCGAATGATCTGTCGCACTTTGCGATCAGGCTACAGGTCCCTCTTTATCCACATTGGGTTCCACGCGTTCTCCACCCCGTCTCTGCGCTCACCCTCCCCTTTAACAAGTCCGTTTGGTGGCTAATAGGCCACGGGCACGCCCACACCTCAACAGGTGCCTGCTATTGTCCGCCCAGTCCACAGTGGATTAAAAGAATATCATGCAATATAAATATCTGGGTAAAATCATGTAAATAAAATCAGTACTGAACACACCAATACACACTAAGATCAAAACAACACAAACGATAACACACACACAAATTTCCACTGTGTAACATATACTGTGGTCATAAAGGCATGGACATGGTCTGCAAAAATACTCATATACTATACTATACAAACAATGCTCATTTATAGAAAATGTCCTCCACACCATTACACCACCACCAGCCTGAAGCACTGATGCATGGCCTTGTTTTCATGTTGCTTATACCACATTGTGACCCCGCCATCCAGAAATTAAGACTCATCAAACCTGGCAACATTTTACCAAGTTTGGTTAAGTTTCAGGTTTACTGATCAACTTCTGATCAGTAGATCAGACATTTGTGAAATAGCCTGCCTGGCACCATAACCATACCACATTGTGATGGTTGGTTTGAACTATGACTGAAAATAATAAAGAAAACAGTTGGAATGTGTCTCTGTAACGTTTACACTAAATACTTTGTTTTACCTTAACAGCTGTGGAGGAATTGAGATGTATAATGAGAATGGGAAGATCAAGGTTTCCAACACTTTGGAGAGCAGGCTAGAACTCATCGCACAACAGGTAAAGTAACTTTGATGATACATCTCACATCCCAGTCTTCCTTTATAGCTGCTCACTGCAGTAGCTGCTGTTTGCCTGTAGAGGGCAGCAGAGTCCAACTTGCTTTCCAGTGGCTCTAATTCGCTGACGTGTGGAGAGGTGACAGTGAAAAGTCAATTTGATCCTCACACAATCCCAGAAAAGAGAATTTCACTGGTCTGACCCACTTAAGATCAAAGTGGGCTGTGGAATGAGTTTGATGTGGGTGGTCTAGAGCAGTCCTTTGTCTTTTCACAAAGATTCAGTACAAATCATCTTACACATGCAGGTGGAAAAAAAGCTTAAAGATAAATGGGATGTGTACTCACACTTGTTGCCACAGAAACAACATAGTTACTCAGAAACTTGGGATGTTGTGTAAAATGGAAACAAACATTGTTTCGCACTGTGTGTTTGGATGTTTTTAGGAAATTACATGGATGCTGCACGTCATTTAAAGCCTATTTTTATTTTGTAAGTAGTACAAGGACAACATATCAAGGATTGAAATAGAAAAAGTTAATTGAATGAATATTATTAAGCAGTGGCAAAAAAAATCAAATGACAATGAATAAATGAAATGGAATGAAAATGTGTGTTTGTAAAGATGGAAAGAGCATCAAAAACTGAACTGTAACAATCAGATTCAGGAAATCAGACAGATTTTTGAATGCAGTGGCCAAATAAGACTGAAGGGCTGTCTGTGTTAAATCAAAAATGGCCGTGATTCTGTAGCGGAAATCATTACATGGGTTTAGTACGACTTTTGAAAACACTGTCGGTGAATACAAGTGAACAAGTAAAAAATGGACATCAAGAGAAAAAGACTAGATCTAAAACTACTGCCTGCTGTTTTTCAAATGACAGTAAATAAGTAAACACATAGAAACATGTGCTTTGTCTTTCCCTGCAGTATATCATTAAGGGTCTGTGTTTCCTTAATTTATATCCT
>VOQK01028582.1:0-10531 GCA_015052645.1 Benitochromis conjunctus | reverse complement strand
CCATGGAAGGATTGTGGAGTAGCATTGATGGAAACCAACTTGCTTTCAGCACATAAGTCATGACCATCATGACTGCCTTCTGTCGCTGCCACTTTGAAATGTGGGGACCAATAAGCTTTTAAAAGTTTTTAACTCAGGGTTTTGACTTTTATCTCCCGCAAAGACAGTTTTTTCATAACTTGATCAAAGACCGCTGCGTCATGATTTATAAAGGAGCTTAAACTTCAGTGAACACAAAGCTCACTTGTTGGGAAAGAAAACATGACACAACAAAACAAAAAGAACAGCATTTCTTCTTCTTGTCCCAGAAATGTGACTTTGAGTGATGAACATAATTACACATGCATTACATCATAGAACATTACATTTGACGATTTTAACATTTCCTGCTAAACTCTTTCTCTTAATGGAAAAAATACTAATATTATTTTCCTCTTTCTGTTAATGACCTAACCTGTAGTTGTTTAAAACTGCAGGTTTTTGTCTATTGGAAAATATTCAGAAATACCTGCGTGGGTGTGTATGGTAACAATAAACTGAATACATTTGTTAAGATTTAATCTCACCCTGTGCTGGCAGTATTATAGTGTGTATATCTTATGATGAGATGGGCTTCTTTATATCAGATAATGTATACCTATAGCCTAACATTGTTGCTCCTCGGGGAAGGTTTAACCAGCTGTGCAGTTTAAAGGGTCAAGGAAAAACCATGAGCAGATGCACGAAGCGTTCCCTGTCTTTAAACAAAAAATAATGGACGAGTCTGCGTTCTGTGGTTTCTAGGAGAATTATACTTTCTGACTGCATTAAATAAAGTGTGGTGGAGAGGGGATTATGGTGTGAGCTTGTTTTTCATTCCAGTGAAAGGAACTCTTAATGCTTTAGCATACCAAGACATCTTGGACAACTTTATGCTCTAACTTTGTGGGAACAGTTTGAGGATGGACCCTCCCTGTTCCAGCCTCACTGCACATCAATGCACAAAGCAAGGTCCATAAAGACAGTGAGCAAGTTTGGTGTGGAAGAACTTGACTGGCCTGCACAAAGTCCTGACCTCAACCCAACAGAACACTATTTTTGAGAGGAGACTGCAAGTCGGGCCTTCACAGCCAAACCCTACTTTGCACTTCTGGAAGAATGGAAAGAAACACACTTCTGAACCTTGAGGAAAGCTTCTTCACAAGAACTGGAAGCTGTTAAAGCTGTGGGTCAACATCATATTAAACCCTACAATAATACATACAGAGAAAAACCCAAGAATCATATGATCCTCTATGAGTAAGCATATTGGCGACAGTGGGAAGGAAAAACTCCCTTTTAAGAGGAAGAAACCTCTGGCAGAACCAGGCTCAGAGAGGGGCGGCTATCTGCCGCGACTGGTAAGGGTGAGAAAAGGAAGACAGGATAACAGACATGCTGTGGAAGAGAGCTATATTGTTATAGTGACATAACATGTACAAGACAGTCTAATGCTGTTAATTCTTAAATTCTTCACATACCTAAGTAGGCTTTGGAGAACTATCAGACCCACTGTAGATCTGCAGATTCAAGGACTGAAACAGACCCACTACATATACATTTTGATTGTAAATCAACAACAAATGGTCATCCATTCATGTCCGGCAATGGGGCGGCGAGCAGGAGGACAGCGCGCATGCGTGGAATAAAAGCCAAGTCCCGCCCGTGCGCGCCTATGCGTTAACGCGATGCAGACAGTGATCGAGAGAGAGCGCGCCAGCATGTTGGCAGCAGAAGTTAGAGGCTGCTAACAGTAGCATTAGTAATGAAACTTAGGGTGAAGTTACCCGCGCCGTAAGAGTGTGTGAAGCCGTGAGAGGACTTATATTAGTAAACATGGAGATTTATAGAGAAGAGGAGGGTAAGAAAGCGCCTTTTGTGTCTTTTAAAAAGTTGTTGGCTAACGCGGCTAAGAAGCTAGCTCGCTTTAAGGAGTCATGTTTGTGTCGAGAGGAGCCAAAGCCTGGCTATTGAAACGACGGTATTTACATTGCTCTTTATTCTTTTGTTTGCTTTTGCAGAGATTCCGGATCCTCATATGTTCGTAAGTACTCTCTCTTCGTCAAAGTCTACGCGTTAGCTTACACTTTGTGGAAAAGCTCCCCGCGTGTTGGCTCTTACTTCGTGGGGGAAGTTTATGGGTCCGTGGACCGAGTAGGTAACGTTTTAAGATTATCAGTGGCTTCCACGCAGGTTGGACGTGAAAGCAGCACTGTTTAATTTGCTGAATGGAAACATGTAAACACTGCGCCGTGTCACTTCCTGTTTATATCCTGTATTCAGAGAAACGCTGTACGTGCACAGCTGCTTCTTACCGAAAACCCAGTTTTACCAGTGAGCCGGATGTCTGTGAAATGGTTTAGAAAACAGTGACACTAGTAAACTGTCTACAAGGAATTGGAAACCATGTTTTCCTTTTTTTTGCGTGACAGTGAAGCAGTTATTTGACGTAATAATCTCGTATTGTACGCGCAAAGTGATCTTAATCGGACATTTATGCTTCGAATATAATATATTGACTCCAGAAAAACTCCTGAAGCAGTTCATTATTCTAAGGAAAAGTGCCCTATTCATATCGTTTGGATTAGTGACATTTCCTCATTAAGTGGCATGTTGTTGCCCTTTTTCCCCCCACGTGTACAACCTGCCTGTGGGTTTCCTTTTTCAGCCTGGGCACTCAAGATGTACAGATTAGCACATCAAAAGTTGACTGAACACGAAAACCTGCTCCACAAAAAACCCCAGTGGATCAGATAACTGGCACAGCTGATTATGTAAACACTTGACACTTATTTTTGTGCCAAACAAACTTTGCTCCACTGTAATTTAATTATTGGTGCTGTTAAAGTGGGTGGGGGGGGACTTTAACTACAGTTAGCTTCTATTTGCATTTGTGCCCAAAATTTCAGTGCTTATGGTGATTCTTGTATGAGTCTGGCTAAAATATACTGTAGTATTCACTTAGAGAGTATGCTCCACATTCCCAAATTAGATGCTTTGTTGTTGCATTTCCATGTATTTATTATAGTGCAAGAGCAGAGCAGGGGCTTGCCTGCTGTTCCAGTGACTCAGAGCTTCTGCATAAAGGAAAGTGAAACTCTTGGACGTGGTGCTTTTGAGTACCAGCATTCTTACTGGAGCTCAGAGGCACACTGAGTACTGGCAGTGGTGCAGTTTTTCAGCAGCCGTGGGAATACTTCATACTTATCCTTCTGGGATCCAGATGTAGGTGGAATGTGGGTAAGAATTCAAGGCTGAAGAGGCTGCGAGCTAGTCTGAGGGCTGTACGTGGCTGTTTGTGAATGCCTTTCAAATCTCTCTCTCTCTCTCTCCTGTTTAGAGAAGTGTTTTAGGGATGTTTGAAGGACGTCCTCATATGCAAAGAATAATAAGATGTGGCCTTCTTGGTAAGGAGATAATATGCAACATATCTGCTGTGCACACTTGAGTGTGTCGGTCTTTATTTGTGGCACTTCTGAAACGTTGTTGTTCCTACAGGTATTGACTACGACGACGATCTAGACGATCCAGACGATCCAGGCAATGATGATTATGTTAATTGGAGTCATGATTTCCATGGATACCCTCCAAACCGCCTGAGGTCATCCAGCACCGTATATCAGCCCGTATACTCTTCAGCCCGTAATTCTTCTTGCCCCTCCCCTTTAAGATTTCAGACGGAGCATGTAAGTGTTTAGTTGAACTGTTTTGTACTGTTTTGATGTGACGTTGTGCTGCAGACTAAATGATTGAATTCTGCTTCTTTAGGATGCCGAAAGAAAAGCCAGATTATTAGAAGAATCTAAAAAGAGCAAAGAAAAGGCTGAGAAGAAGCGGCTTAAGAAACGGGTAAATCCTGCTTTCTTGAATATGAAGTGATTGGAAATAAATGTCAGCTCGTGTGAGTAATGTTCACTGTTTGTTGATCAGAAACAAAAGGAAAGAAAGCGGCTCGAGAAGCTGGGGAAGGACAAGCTGAACCCTGGAAAAAACGAGGAGGTGACGATCGTTTTATGCAACACGTTTTGAAAAAAGAAACTGTCCTCTTATTTCAACGAGCTTGTCTTCTGTGCTTTACAGGGAAAAGATGATGCAGAGGAGTCCAAAGAAGAGGAGGGTAAAGCTGTTAATGATGAACACAAAGCCAATAACAATACTAGTGTTAAACTGCAGGCCTCAGCCAAAGATACAGACAGCAGTGACAGCAGCAACGTTTCCAGTGATGAAGACGGCAACTCCAAGAACGACTCTGGCGACTCAGAGGTAGCACTTTTAAGGTGGTCTGGCCTGCTGCAGAATGGATATCATTCTCAAAATGAGCCGCTGATTGACGCCTCGTGGTGTAAAACGCCATTACTCTGATACTGTTCTTTTAATGCAATTTACTGTAATACAGGAAAATATGGTCTCGCAGAATTTGGCTGTAAATTTTACCGCTTGAGGTGTAAAATGTTTCTGTTTATCAAAGTCATTTTTTTTCTCGTCTCTTTTAAAGGAACTCGATATGACGAGTAGTTTTGTGAGAAAAGCTGCTCTTATAGCCATGCATAAACTGGAGCAGAAGCCCAGACCGGACAAGAAGGAGAAAAAGAAGATGCCAGAAAAAGAAGAATACAAAACAGTCCCTGAAAAATCAAATGAAGAACGGGAGGTTGCAAAGAAGGTGATGAAGCTCGCATACAGATCAGATTGATACAGTGTTTCCTGTATATGAGTGAGTTAAGTAGGAGATGGCCTGTGGAAACTATGCTTTTCCTCCTCCTCCTGTGTGTGTGTGTGTGTGTGTGTGTGTGTGTGTGTGTGTGTGTGCGTGCGCGCGCCTGTTTAGACATCTTTGTGGGGACCAACAGTCACTTGTGCCTGTTATCACGAGTTTAAAGGAATTTTTGAGACTCAAAATCTTGTTTTAGTGTCAGGGTTACAATTAGGTTATGGTTAGGGAAACCATCATGTCAATTAGATGGTCCTCACTAAGATATCAAAAAGTGTGTGTGTGTGTGTGTGTGAGACTCACTGCAGAGAAATGAAACGTGTGCACATCTGTTAGTTAAACATCTTAGACAAAACAGCAGTGGTGAAGGAAACACTGGAGAATGACCAGAAAGCTGTAAAACCTGCTGTATTGTGTCTTTTGCTACATGTTAAAGGTTGAAACTCTGTTCTTGTTGTGTACGCAGGACTCTGCTGCTCCCAGCATTCCCTCCTTTGAAGACAATGTAAAAATAAGCACAGAGTTTGCTGGTAAGTTTGCTCGTTATTCAGATACATTTTGAATGAGGTGATTTGACTTGTAAAGAATGCGTAAAATGAATATTTATCAGTGAGATTTCACCTGAGGTTTTCACATCTTTTTTTTTCTTCCTAGTTATGGGAAATAAGCATGCGAGTGCTGGAGACTTTAATATGGCTGTGAAGTATTTCACAGATGCAATTAAGCACAACCCTAAAGAGTTTAAGTAAGAACATGTCTGCTTACGTAACTTTAAGTAACAGCAGTGATTGCACTTGCACTACTAGGTTTAATGTCATCTTTGCATCTATTGCAGGCTATTTGGAAATCGGTCCTTCTGTTTTGAGAAGTTGCAAGAATATGAGAAGGCGTTAATAGATGCGGAGTTGTCCCTTGGCATATGTCCAGGCTGGGATAAAGGCCTGTATAGGAAGGGAAGAGCACTGGCTGGTCTAAAGGTAAAAACAAACCTTTTGTCGAATCTTAACAACCCTCACGTGTCATGTTTAATATGCTGTGTGTTTTTTAATTTAAGAGCAGACTCTTGTGCAACAGCGTCCTTGAGTTTAGGTAATCTGGTTAAAGAGTGCTTTGTAACACAGAACAAGTGAGCCAAAGTAGTGACACACTTTTCTAACAAACGAGGGAGAAACATTTAAAAAAAGAGCATGAAATTGAGCGCTGGTCATGTGGAAGCTAGCTTTGTCTTAACCTGTTGGTGCAGTTGCAGTCGGCTGTGTTAGCGGATGTGACCCATCAGTGGTTGTAATGTTTACAGTGACTTTTGATAATGTCGCCTTGTTTGCAGCACTGCTGCAGTTGTTGCACAGGCTCACGTTATTTTTCCTTTAAGATCAACTCTGCTCAGCTCAACTCTGTTTTTAGGGTTTTCCATTACGTAGTAATACCTGGAACTTTTTAAAATTTCCTACTCGGCCGGGGTTCCAAGTGAGCTGAGTCAATCTGAGAATGTGACCCCAACAGACCGCATGCCACCGATTGGCCAGTCAGTGACGTCACTTGATGAGTCGTGAGAGTGCCAGTTCTGTAACCTGGTAATGAGGGAAGCTGTTCCACAAAGTCTGTTTAAAAAGCCATATACTGAGCGGCAGGTATACCATCGTCTCACATACAAATGACATCAGCCGTTGCTATAACAACCCTACACACATTGAGGTGATCCTCAATTGTAACAGAGAGCAGCTGAAACAGTTGAGTTGAGTAGGCACAGTAGACAGTAATTAGACCAGTTAGTGAAGCAACACAATGAACTGAACCCAAGTTTATATTAAATTGAAGATCTTGTTGTCCATCGTTTTTCAGAGGTATGAGGAAGCTGCCCTGGTTTTCATGGAAGTTCTCAAACTGGACAGTTCGTGTGCAGAAGCTGCCCAGGAGCTGATGCGCGTGCAGATAACACAGCTAATGGTATGTAGCAGCTGCGCTTAGAGGGTGCAGTCACGTCATGTCAAGAGTCAAAAGTAGTGCTGTAACTACATGCATGTAACTACATTATGTACTTGGATCCAAACAGAAACACAGCGCTACCATCTTCATAGTTAAGATGAGAAATTGAGTTTTCAGCTGTGAGGGAAAGATGGGAAAATGAAGACTGATCCTTCATCGAATGTGCTTCTTAACATGTGCTTCTGTTTTGCTTCAGGAGTTCGGTTTTACACGAGAGCAGAGCTCAAATGCTTTAATAATTCATGGGACGGTTAAAAAAGCACTAGAAGTGCTGTCTAAGTTAAACGATCGACCAGGTGAGTTTCTCACTCCACCGCACTGGTGGAAATAAGTCTTTTGTTCTTGTAGCCCACCTGTGTATTCTCCACAGAGTATCGCTTGCATATTAAGCCTAAACTGACGGAGTGTGTTTAACTGTGTATTTTTATCCAGTTTAATTGCTGATCTTTGTGTGCAGGAGCTCTTCAGAACGGCACTCTCCCACCTGTTCAAGTAGCAAATGTCACTGGAGTGTCTCCAATCCTTTCAGCCAACACAATCGCTGCACCTGCTGCCGCTGTGCGTCCTCCCGCCCAGTCCAAGGATGCACTGAAAAAAACACTTATGAACAAACCTTTGGGCGCAGTCCAGAATGCATCTGCTGCTCAGAGTCAATCAAAGCCTATTCTTACTCAGCCCATGAAGGCCAGCAACGGCGTTAATCGACCACCGCTGTGAGTACTGATCACTCTCACTGCAGGGTGCTTATGTGGAAGGTTGAGATGTTGCATTTAAACATTATAATAGTTATAACGCACATCTTTGGAAGTGACTGGACTCAGGGCTTAAAGTTCTCAGCACACATCAGTTTGGATTTCACAACAGACTAATTCTTGGAGTAAATGTAGTCTAATATAACTGTGGAAAAGTATAAATGTGGGATTGAGGTCGGTACACCAGGAGCCCTTTAATTTCTCCGTTTACTGTTCCCGTGCAGCACCACTAATGAAACGAGAGAACACCGTAAGCACGCCACCGCAGTCAGACAGCTTGGATTGAATATATGTCTAAAAAACAAAAGCGAAGTTTGATATTTTAGCACAGAAATGTCCCTTTGTGTTACTGTTGCTGCCTCACAAACTTCATAACCACCATTTCATCCACAGCTAGTCTAAACAGGTGGATTGATTACATGAAGCAGAAGCAGCCCCCGCCCTCCCCCTAGTGTCACTTCCAATAGATATGAAATATTAAGTGTTATATAGAGAATGTGGGGCAGCAGATAGGAAGGTTAATTAAAAAGGTGATCCTTGATCTGTTTTTGTAATGGCAAAATTTAATTAGTCAACAGACACGATGCGTTATTGGTATTGCTTCACCTTTAATTAGACGGCGTATTCCAGGAAATCATTAGAGCAGAAAATCATTAGAGGCTCTTTTTTTCTTTTAACTGTTTACTGTGCATTTTATAAGTTATTGTGATTCTATCCCCAAAACAGACTGTGTGCATAGGTCGCACATTGTGTTTTAAATGGTGTTTTCTTTCAACAGGGAGCTGTTTCCAGTTTGGGTGGGAAACCTGAATTTTCCAGTAACTGACTCCACAATTGCAAACCTGTTTAACAAGTAAGAGTCGCTGTTAAGTTCTAGCATTTGTTATGCCTGGATTAAAAGTAATTAGCTCTGCATTGCTGTAGTGTAGTGAGATACTTTTTATGGTAAGTAACTTTGTTTTCTTTACACTCCTCTCCTGCAGGGTCGGGGTCGTCTGTAGCGTGAAGGTTCTGACTGCCAAACGATGTGCCTTTGTAAACTTTACTAAACAAGAACATTGTGATGAAGCAATCCGACGTTTTCACGTAAGTGCATCCTTTTCTGGGGTACTGTGTTGTAATTTAGTAGTACTGTGTCTGTAAAGTTGCTGAGAGGCAGTCGTCGTTGTAATTTGCAGGATGGCTCTCTGGCAGAAATCCAGGAAGCGGGGGCGCTTTAGATTATTTAATGTATCATTAAATTTTAACTCCCTGAAACAGAAGCTACAAAAGTCCATGAATTTATGAAATGAGTTTTAATTTGTCATTTATATCTATTCAACTAAATATGAATAAAAAGAGGCTCAGATTGGCGCATAAAAATTCAGACTGCAGGTGAAGAAGTGCATGAATCTCCAGCGTCAGTGATCTGCTTTGCTTTAAGCCCTGAATTTTGCATTTTAGGGGTTCATCTTTATGCGTGCGCCTTTCCTAATCTCTTTAGGCCGGTTATATCTACACCTGTGTCTGTCTAGTTTTTGTTTGAGTCTTCTGAAACTGTCTGGATCACGTTGTGAATGCGTTGTTGACGTGTAATTCTTATCAGACAGTCACGCCGTCTCTCTGTGATTTTGGTGAATAGTGTGTCACGTGTTCAGCCATGCAGGGTTGTTTGCCCAGATTACTCCTCCACCCACTAAACTAGTATTGTGTTCACTCGTCAGGGCTTTGAGCTGAATCACAACAAGCTCGCTGTCAGGTATCCGGACAGGATTCCTGCAGGCTTGGGTATTTCCAGGTCTGCCCTGAGAGCCGATGACCTGCAAGATGAGAATGTGAGGTGAGTCCTTTCATACCTGACTTCACAGCCGCCACCATCCAGCCTCCTGCACGCTCTACCCGGGCAGCTTCCTCGCCTTGAACCCAACCGAGTATTTCAAGTAGTGAGTAGGTGTCAGGTGACAATCTCATTACTGGAAGAGTCCTGCTATTTGCTACATATGAAAAAGGACAACTGAGGACACCATCCTGCCAGGATGAGATTTAATGTGTGAAAATGGGCCAAGAGTTTAAAGGAACAGTTCAAAACTTTGAACTTTATTCCCTGGAGTAAAGGAGCAAGCTGTTTGACTGTCCAACACATAAATGGCAGGATTATAATGGTATTATGTGTTAAACTGCTAAATTTAAGTGACTCATACCTAAAATGTAGTTCTTCGTTTTTATTGCAGGTATAATGAGAACAGCCAAAGGCCAGTACGTCCTTAGAAACCCGTCCCTGACCACAGAGGGACTACTGAATGAAGACCCAGCTTCTACTTTGACTTAAATGTTGAGTTTTCAATAAACGCAGAATCACTTTGTGTTCAGTACAGACTAATCAACAGTATCTACAGCTTCTCCTGATGTAATAGCTTTATGTAAAATCAGCTGGTAAATTACGTCTGAAAATATCGTGTTATTGTAAGCTGATAAATCCAGACGTTAACAAAAGCTTCACGTTGCCAAAATTTTCAAAGCCTGACAAATATATGGAAGGGTTGGGTATGTATTTTAAATGTTAGTATTCAGAAAAACAGTATATAATTTACATATGTTTATTTAAACTCTGAGGATTAGTCTAACACTGCAGAGCAGCCTTACAGCTGAGCACAGCAGCCTGTTTCAGTAAATTTGAGTGTTAATTATAAATTTGTTCTGTGGGCAATTTCTGAGTTATGCTAGTAACATTGGTCATCAAATTCCAGTATTACATTGACTCTAAAAATAATGTTAAGCAGCAGGAATCAGTAAAGTTTTATGTCGATCTTGCTTAAATAATATATAAAGCCTGAACATAAAAGGCCTGTGGTCATCCGGCTTTCCTAAACTATCTGTATTCATTATGGTCATCCATGATTCTTATTATACATTTACTATAAGCTTAATACATCCGTATAACACAACAAGCATGACGCTGTTGTTTCAGTGCTCCTCGTTTATTTTTTACCTGAAATGTGTCTTAAATCAAAAACCTCAAGGGTTGAAAATGCTATTGCACTTTTTTTTTTTTTTTAAATACCAATGTCCTCAAATTGTTGAGGTT
>VOQK01028578.1:10104-37893 GCA_015052645.1 Benitochromis conjunctus | reverse complement strand
TAGATCACCATAAAAAGACAGATGCAAATATTAGTAAACTCAATAAAATAAAATAAAATAAAATAAAAAGGTGATTGGCTGGGTGACTGACTTTGGTATACACTGGCTTCAACATTTAGATTTATTTAGAAACAGATGCGGAGATAAAATATAGATTTACTCTTCTGTTTCTTTTCTTGTAAATAAAATCATTTATTTTTATTTTATTTCAAAAAGTTATCAAGTAAACCTAGACAATGAACCTGTAATCTAATTACAAATGCTTTAAAAAAAAAATCAGGGCTAAAAATAGATTACTTTCTGTGACAGGTGAACACACCTGTCAGACATCAGATGTCACATACATATTTCTGTATTACACTTTCTTATAGCGGTTTCTAAGTTCATAGTATGATAGGGCAATGGTAATGTAATGTTTATAGTTTAAAGTGTACATACTATTATTAATGCGATTTGCACTACTATGTTGCACAATCCCTTACTTCTTTACTCTTTAGTGTTTTTTTCACTGTTATATAAATAAAATGTTGCACCCTCTCACAGTACAAAGCCCTCACTACTATGTGGCACTTTTATTTTAAGTATGTTGTTTATTTATTGTAGACTGCATTATTTTTATTTTGATCCTGCTACTGTAACACAAAATTGATCCCACAAGGGAAATTAAAGTATTAAAGTATCCATCCATCGATCTGTCCATCTAGATTCATCCCAATAGCATCCATTACCAGCCCATAGCCTGTGTGTGTGTGTGTGTGTGTGTATCGTGTGTACATGTTTAGACATCTTTGTGGGGACCAACAGTCACGTGTGAGGACAAAAGTTCCTGTCCCCACGATTATGAAGATATTTTTGAGACTCAAATGTGGTTTTAGTGTCAGGGTTACAATTAGGTTATGGTTAGGTTAAAGCTGAGGGTTAGGGTTAGGCATTCATTTTTGCGGCTGGGGAAAGCATTATGTCAATGAGATGTCCTCACTAAGATATGAAAGTGTGTGTGTATTACCTGATCATAATATTTGTTGATGTACTTGTAGAGCTCATGAAGAGCCACAAGATTGTTCATCTCTGATGCAAAACTCTGGAGGCAGACAGGCAAAGACAGTTTTAACTTCAGTTTTTTCAACAGTTGAATTTCCGTATTTCAGGCTCTGTTGAGTCTGTGTTTACTGACCCCAGAAAGCTCAGTCAGAGTGGAATTCATCTCTTGATAACAGCCTGATGCAGCACTGTGGATGTCACTGTAATACCTGAGTGCACACACAGAAGGATGTCAGTACTGCGGCTCTCAGGTTCAAAGAATCATCCGCTAAATTAGATCTTATCTTCCTCACAGTCTCCATAGTGCATTATGAGTTAAACAATGGGGACAGGAAGCTGTCTCACCTTTCCACCAGCTGTTTGTATCTGGGGATCTCTCTGGCATACAGCAGCTTGTTTACAGGTGAGTCCTGATTGAGAAAGTAACCATGAAGAAAACAAAACTAAAAAACCAAAAACGATACAAAGCCAGGCTGAAGGAGAGAGAGCATTCTTACTCGTCCCACTTTGTGCTCAGAGGTGGTGCAAGAGTCTATGAAGGTTTGAGCGATGACAGACAGAACGGCGTCGATGCTGTCGGTCACCTGAACGTCGAGAACGAACTGAGGGTTCTTCAGGATGTTGACCCAGAACCTGAGAGGGAGACTGGAGAGAGACAGAGATGGCTCAGAGAGAGGGAAAGGGGTGAGAGGCTTGTGGGAGTTGAAAATCTCGATCAGGTAACCAGATATGTGCCTCACCTGTTGGTCTTCCAGATATGGACAGTCTCTGGGTCGTCAATTCCATGTTTCTCAGCCATGTCGTCCAAAAAGTCGAAGAAAAACCTCACGGCGATCGGAGGAGGACGCTTTGTACTGAGTATCGCCACAAAGACGTCATCCACAAACTTTTGCAATGTCCCCTAGTGAGAGACAGAAAAGTAAAGCAGAAGGACAGATATCCATGTGGTCAGTTCTCTGGTGTGTATTTGTTTGTACTTATCACATGGCAAGGACAGCTACCCGATAACATGGAGACCAAATAAACAAGTTCCAACAAAGATAACCTTAAATTAAACAGGTATACCTGTGAAGGTTTTAGTGTTTATCACACACACCTGACAGACGCAAGTTTGTATGTGGAGGTGTGTGGTGGAGAGGTAACTCAGTACTGGCCCCTTGTGGTAGGAGATTGTATGGCAACAACACACACACACACACACACATTAATATCAGAACACACACACACATCTATTTTGCACATATCTCCACAGTCCATCCATCCATCCATCCATCCATCCATCTTCTTCAGCTTATCCGGGGCCAGGTTGTGGGGGCAGCAGCCTAAGCAGCCCAGACCTCCCTCTCTCCAGCCACCTCCTCCAACCTGTCCAGGGGAACACCAAGGCGTTCCCAGGCCAGCCGAGAGACATAATCTCTCTCCAGCGTGTCCTGGGTCTGCCCCGGGGTCTCCTCTCCTCCCGGTGGGACATGCCTGGAACACCTCACCCATATCTCCACTGTTTGAAATTAATTTCCTGTTTAACCTTCAGAATCAATGGTCCTCACAATGTCTGAAGTCCCCACAATGCCTCAAGGTAAGGATATGTGTGTTACCTTCATGGACAGCAGCCTGGTCAGGTAAATCTCTGGGATGGCCTTGGCTCTCTCCCTCTCCCTCATACTGCTCTTTCTGTGTTTTGGGATTTCAGGATCTTCACTGCTCTTCACCAGGTGCCATAGACGCAGACCCTCCTCCTCCTCACCCTCCAGCATTGGCGTTTCTACAGCCACCATAAAGAGACGGTCAGCCACCATGTTTTGGTGTCATAGAGTTTTATTTTTCCTCTTTTTTGTGCTACATTAATTTTAATCTCTGGGAATATTTACATTATATTTTTCATTATTGAAATATTCTATTATGATGTGTTTCTTACTCTCTCCAGTTTGGAAGACCTGGTTGACTCCCACTCCACCTGAACTTTGAGAACGAGGGATGAGAGCGACTGTGGCGCCGTCAGGAACCTGAAGAACCAAAGAGCAGGGAATGATGTGAACAAGGGGGCAGAAGGAGGAGCGGAGAAGGAGGCGGTAGTGGAACAGGATTGGCCGGTTGTTTTCACCTTATAGTGCTGCAGTGTGTTGAGTCGTTTCCAGCGACCTTGAACCACTGCTGTCACATCATCATCTGACAAGGTCAGGTGACCTGCTTGGCCCGAACGCCACTCTGTTGACAAAGGAACAGGCACATATGAGCTGCCAGTCTGGATCTACGGATATGTTGACACAGTCTCAGATCCTCTAACAGAAAATTTAACACACCCACTAATGCTTCAGCCAATTTTATCGCCTACTATCAGACATCTCAAACAACAGACAGGTGAGACAGGTGTTTACCTAGGTCAAGACTGTCAGCTGATGGTCTCTGAGAGAATGGAGCTCCTCTGTAGACCTGATCCAGGATCTTATCTTTCACCTGAAAACAAGCAGACAGCAAAGTGACAAAGGTATTTAGATATCCCAGTGAAATTAATAAAATAGGCAACTACTTCTGTGAATCTGAAACTTAGACGCTGCAGTGAAATTTTGTATTGTAGTGAAATACAACGCACATGCCACCAGAGGGCACTTTTTATTGATGGAACCTGTAGCTGAGCTCAGCGAGCTGTGAAAGATAGCGAGACCTAGAGGGGCTTTCATTGCAGAAGGTCAGAAAACTAAGACAAAAGATGACAATGCTAGACACTGACCTCCGGCAACCAGAAATAATAAGGTAGGGATGTTCCCAATGACTAATTGCCTAAATGAAAATTCAAATGTAAACTACTCAACTAAAAGTCTAAAAGTAAGAAAACAACTTTTGCAGCATTACCACCTGTAGTGGCTTTTCATTGCAAATGAACACACACAGCATTATTAGTATTATTAATATAACCAGTACAGTTTAGTTTAGATACAGTAACACTTTAATCATCATTTAACATCTGTCCCACCTTCCAGCTTGCTGGTTTACAACATCAGGACTTTGGTGTTGACAGAGTACAGCTGTATGGGCTGTAGCCACTGATGACCTAACAGTTAAGGTGTTGTACTTGATGAAACATTAGTAATTATTATAATATTCTATTATTTCTTATGCCAGCTAGCGATAATAGCAAGGTTTATTCAGCTAATCAAATCTATTCCTAGCCACAATAACTTCTATCACCAGCAGCTTAGCTTCTATAACTTATTATCATACGCAGTATAACCAAAAGGTGTGAAGGCATTAAAAATGGACACCGCCCTACCATACAAACATGCAGGTACCTGTGTGATCGTGTCGGTGTCGAGCACTTTAACAGGACATGGCTGAACTTCGACTCCATTTTTCACCAGCACTGTCAGAGTCTGAGAGAAAGAGATGACTTGTCATAAATGAGTCAATGATTCAGCTGCAGACCGGTGTGATGTCTGTTACTCTAGTTACCACTGAGCAGTATTCAATGTCCTCCCGCAGCAGGTGACTGTCGTTGAGCGTTCGTTTGGCTTTTCCTGTCACAGCATCCACCGGCCCTTTGTCCACCTGATACTTTATGGCTCTGTAGAGCATGTAGAGAGGCTCCCCCGCCACCTCCTGATAGACAAAAAGAGCAGTGACCAGGTGGCCCACATCCATTGCAGCTTTATACCAAATACTGAGACAATCTCGCGCTTTTTGATTGGTTCTAATTCACAAAACTCAAAAAGAAATGTATCGATCTCTGGATACACTCTGCCGAAACCCAAAGAGCAGCTAACAGTTAACAGAATTAACAGTTATTGCAAAAGAAAAATGGAATACACCTCAATGATTCTACTGGGATGTGGTCTGGGACCTGGTGAGATGGGACAGGCAGTGGGACAGAGCCAGAGGGACAGTTACCTTCAGGAAGGAATAGAGGCAAATAGACATCCAGTTGGTCAACATCTTTTCAACGACCGTCTCTGTCCTGAAAGACAAACATGCAAGCGAAGACATCAGCAGGACAGACAGCTCCTCCACGCTGAAGGTATAAATCATAATCTTCTGATTCCATACATATGTTTTGGTTTTTTTATGTTGCAGTGAACACTGAAATTAACATTATGGCTATCTTTCCACTTCTTTAGGGATTTCGTCATGTTCGTCCAAAATAACTACCTAGAAGCATTACTAAGGTGGAGGCCAGTGGCAAGGCTTGCTTCTACAAAGACTTTGACTAGATGTGATAAAAATAATGGGGGGGTTTTTAAGGATCGACATCTAAAATTTAAACCTGAAAACACTTCCTGTTGAGTTATTCTAATGTGACTGAAATTGCTTTTGCTTTACGTACCGGCGCAGCATGAGTTTGGGGTTTTTGGCAACATACTGCTGCACCAGGTCCTGCAGCAGGCTCTTCATGACTTCAGTGAAGTATTCCAGTTTGTCGTGCAGAGCCATGGTGAGCAGGCTGGCCACATAGCCACGATCTCGCTGGGAGAAACCCTGCTGGGCCTCCAAAGTGTGGATGAACTGAGACGCACACAGGCATATAGAATAAATGTCACCTGTGAGTCTTAGACATCGTATGACCCTCCTACTGCCTCCTCCCACTATCATCACTCACCCTGGTGAGGAAGAGTCTGTTATTGAGCAGGTTGTTGAGCTGCTGCAGGCCCTGCTCCACAGTCTGCCTCCTGGACTCAGGCAGATCTAGCTGACGGCTCAGTGGCGCTGTCTGCTGGCCAGGGAAGAAAACTCTCTCTGCATATATCCTGTAGTCCAAGAGGGGGACTCCTGGTCCTCCCACATCACTGCTCAGATCCATCATCTCTGTCATCAGGTCTGAAGGACAAAAGGTTTACGAGGAGCAAATGTCAGCTTGAGATTTCAAATACTTTAAGAGTTTAAATTTAAATGTATCCAATCAAACACAGAAGGCTCAGTAAATCTTTAAAGTTTTAACTTTTTTAGGTAGATCTGCCATCAGGAAATTCAGATGAATGAGAAATCCAATACGATGCGAAGATTTGCTGCAGTTTGTTTAACATGTGTTTGCATACCAGTGAACTCTTTGCGGCACTGATCTCCCACGTTGATCTCCAGAGTTTCTAACTGCAGTAAAACTTTTTTATAATCTCGGAGAGCCTGTTTACTTTTTCTCCTGCAAAAAGCAAAAATAAAAAAAACAAAACAAACATTAACCTTAACTGAAGATTAATGATGAGATGAAGAATATTTTTATAAAAACATTGAGTCAACTTTTAAAATGTCACTGCAGACAAAAATGAAGTGATTGTCTTTTTGTTTTTTAAGCAAAAAAATACAAAAAAAACAGTTTGAGAGGAAACAAAACATTTTACACTTCACAAAATATCAACTTTTTCTACAGCTGACTGAAATTCTTGTGAGAGAAAAATCACCTAAAAACACACCTGGTTTCAGACACAGGTGGATACTTACCTGTACATGAGGATGATGACCAACACTGACAGAATGATGACTGCTGCGCCCGCCGCCAAACCGATCTGAGCAGCCAGTGGGACGGGAGGCAGCAGAGAGTTGCTGTCATACTGAACCAATCCCAGGTCCACCTGCAGGTTTCCCATGAAAACCTGAAAGAAGGCATGCAGACAGAGAGTGAAAAAGGCTGAGTGTGATAATGCGCAAACCACTGGACATTCAGGGCCCCAGTGATCCCAAACGAATGCCCGTGCACACCAACCGAGCCGGAAAGTCCCTAAAAAGCATCTCAGCCTTGGATATGAATCCCTGTAAAAGCCAGCAGCTCAAAAAACCAAAGAACACCACCACCAAAGATTACCTTGAGGCTAGGTAGTTCATTGCTGTCATCCACACTGAGTGGTTGGACCTCTGGAGGTTCACAGTACAGGTGAGTACTGTCCAGAGTTTTCACGTCACACTCCTGATCTCCAAGCCAAGCCTTCACTTCCTCTTTGGACATGGCTCTGGTCAGGTCCTGGCCCTGATGGACGAAAAGACACAGAAACAGAGATGAAAATGAAATCTACTCCTTCAACATGGCTCAGGATTCATGTAAGGCAGTTGCTGTACCTCCACAGCGATCACTCCTCCAGGTTTGAAACGGAACGGCACATCTAGATTTTCTCGGTTGATTGGAAATAAAACCGGGTTTGGATAATAAGTGAAGCTTTTACCCTGGAAGACAGACGGGCAGAGAGACAGAAAGGTTTTTCCATCACGCATTAGAAGTGGAAAATTGTTCGGTAAAGCTTCATTCAGACTGGATTTGTGTCTGTCAGACAGTGCGGCAGGTTTCAAAGCACATATGCTTCATTTTTCAGCCTCGGGAATAATTCCAGTTGAAATCTGCTTTTTTAAAATCTCCTTTTATTTAAAACCCTTTCAGTTCAGTTCCTTTTCTTTTAAGTAAATTGCTATTCAAATCCCTGTAGAGCCTCATCCTTTATTTTCAATCATTTTTATGCTTTTATATTTGACTATGTGAAAATTAAGGAAGTGGAAATGTTTGTGCAGCTCTGCTAGATTTTAGGGAAGCAAAATAACAACACTGGTTCATGTTAATGCATTACGCCGTGTTTATAGTGAAGTAAAAATTTCAGCTTAACACCTTTGATAAAGAAATGCATGCTGCCTCACTCTTAATTCCAACAAATCCACACAGCAGCCCAAGATCACCCCTTAAAAAGTATTTGAACTGACAACATTCAGATTCAGCAGAACTGACTCTGAGCAGCTCCTGCATCGTGTATGTATGATCAAACATCTCAGGACCAGACACTGAGGAAAACTGGATGAATGAATGAATTCATCCAAGGATGACCCTGGGAGGTACCTTGATGGTCTCATAGTGGACTCTGACGTTATCAAGCTGAAACCAGACGCCCTTAACTTTGACCTCAGGGTTCACTCTGGGGGTCGGGCAAATCATCTGAGAGGACGACAGGATGGAGCAGCGTTCTGATACCTGAGAGACAGACATGGAAGTAAAACGGGCATGAGACAGGCTAAAAATGCCAAAATGCTTGTGTGTCCGATTGGTCCGTTTGTCTTACTGTTGTCATGGTGCTGTTAAAGACTAGCTGCTGCTTGGCGGTGAGAAGAGCCAGACGTTTTTTACGCTTCACCCTTTGTACCTCTAGAGGCTCCACCCACACAGATATGATTGGCTGCTGCACCACGTCCAGGTTCCTGCCCTCCACCCTTATGACACGCCCACCCCTAAAATAGTCAACAGTTAATTAGCAGGTGTGCTTATAAAAGGATCGAGTACAGGTGTAATGCGACTGGTGCTTACGCGTAGAAGCTCTCGGCAGGTATGGCGTTGGTGATGACGGGGTCTTCGAGGTAATGGAAGGTAACGTTTGGAATAGTCCGCTCGGCTTTACCAAACAGAACCCGAACTGGGACGAGACCCGTCCGATTGCTGGAACCAGTCTGACACACCAGCTGGGTGTCATTCACCTCTTCAACTCTGAGAAGACACAGCAGGTAAAGAGACAGAGAGTAAGGCACGTAGTAGTATTAGTACTGCAGGAATACAGAAGCCGTAGCGTTGTACTTACATGTAGCAGGGCTGGGTGCCCAGGAAGGCGCTCAGGTCAGATGTCTGCCCGGTCAGCAGCTGTCGTCCTTTGATGGTCAGCCTGGTTCCTCCAGAGACGGGACCTTTGTTAGGAACGAGATCCTGGAGACGAGGATCCTGAACCACAACACGTTAGACATCAGATATAACTTCAAACTGGTGACCAGATACCACGTAACACTGGGCCACTCAGTCTTACCTGATAGGTGAACATCTTTGTTGACCTCCCATGAGTTGTTCCCACAGTAACCAAGATGGGCCCTTCTTTCTGCTTCCCACTAGGCTGCAGCTCACACACAACCCTGATGCACACACGCAAACACACACAGAACAGCAAACATGACTTTGTGTGTTTGCGCTTTAGTCATAAAACATGTGTGATGTTCCCGTCTCCATGCAGCCGAGGAGGACAGCTACGCTGGTGTGCTGACTGTGGAAGATTCCTATTGGTGGAACGACACTGGAAAATAAAAACCTGTTTCTTGTTCGTCCCTTTGAGCTCTGAGTCACCATAACGTGACGTGTGTCAGTTATGTATGTTTATCTATTTATCCAGTTAAAATCACGTATTCTGATAGCATAGCCCTGCCATAACACACCCTCGACTCGCTGCAGTCCTACTACACCTGTACGACAGGTGTCACAGCTCAGAAACAGATTGCTTCCACACTGGAATAGAAATGGAAAAAGTCAAACCAGGAACCAAAATAACCATCCTCAGAATATCAAACTGCTGTAGCAATCCCACCCTCACTCTTTTTAACATTAGGCTTAAAACCTTTTCTTTCTGATTAAGTTAATAATTAGGGTTGGATCAGGTGACCCAGAAGTACCCGTGTGGCAATCATATAATATATAAGCTTGGTTAAACCCTGTTAATACGTTTTTAAAATCTAATTTATCAAAGAATGCACTGGAGCATCCTTCATGGAAGTAAAGCAGACAATGATAACCCACAATTCAACGAGCGCACCATAAGACTACTAATGAAAGCAAAGACAAAAATATCTGACACGATGATGGAGGCCAGCGTGCAAATTACAGCTACGTCTTCCATCTATTACAATAACTTTAATATGTGCATATGCTTTGAACTTATTATAGTCTTTTATTAAAATCTTCACGTTATCTTTAATGTAGATTTAGAAATATAATAAGCTTAATTAAAAAGATCAAAGTGAAGCGAGGGTTACAGTGTTACACTGGCTATGTTCTCATCTTGGATATTTTGGGATTAGCATCAATTAATTCTATTTCAGAGATGCTAAAACCTTAATATGGATAGGAGATGTTAGATTTAACAATATTTCTTAATGCCACCATTTTTTTTCACCGTCATGAATGCTACACTATATTGTCCATATTTATAAAGCCTCCATAAAACGTCGCCCTAAGAACACAAGTTTTTGTAGTCCATCTACAAACATTGTAGTTTTATCATGGAAGACCAGCATCAACAAATTTCACTGCCACAAGCTTTTGCATCTTTTCTTGACCTTGTGACATTTTCCAACAAGGTCAAAGAAGACGTGACCCAGTTCTTTTCCAACCTTGAGGAAGCTTTAAGGTGTTTGTCTTTATTTTGTAACATCAAGCTGAAGTTGAGACAACAGCGTAAAACTAAACTGATAAAGTTTGAAACTTTGGAGCGGCTCCCAAAGTTCCTAAAGATACGAAATCCCCGAGGCTGCGTTGGTGAAAGTATTCTAAAATTAAACAAAGGCATGCGGAAGATTTCAATCTGATAGCTTATTCGAAAAAAGAGCGCCGAGGCTAAATCAAAATGGAGATTTTGCTCCCGAGGGAGTGAGTTCAAACACAATCAGTTCTGAAGAGAAAAAGGTTTCGCTCCATAAAAGCTTGTGTTTGAGTTTTTCTCTCTGTGTGAGCATCAGATAGATTTGTCTCCTGTTAAAGGTTCTCCCTGATCTAAATCGAGGCTCTGAGGATGGGAGGCGTTATGCGCTGTACAGGTTGTAGAGCTCCTTAGGGCAATAAAGAAAAGTGACTCAACAGTTTAACAGAGAGTAGGAGCAGTCTGCGAGTGTCACACAGAAAGGAATAAGAATATTTGACTATGTTAGAGCTGCTGAAATGAGAGAGGACACGTTGGAGTGGCGTCCTTGGAGGATTTCACCTGATTCTAGACTTTTTCTGTTTCAAGGTGTTCACTGAAGATTTGTTTCACCACTTTAATGTAGGACATATGGGCACGGTCGAGCACTGAAGTGTGGCTGGAAGTCTTTCTTTATTATAGTGTCGCAAAGTTGACTTTTTACCTCTTGGATATAAGAGGTCACATCACATGTCAGAAGTTTGTGATCACACCCACAGATGGTACAAAAAAAAGTGTAAAAATGCAGAAGTGTCTTAAACCTGCATGGTTTCTTGTGGCCAGCAGGGGGCGACTCCTCTGCTGCAAAAAGGTTCGAGCTTGTATGGAAATCTATGAGAAAACGTCCCTGGGCTTCCTCACGCTGTGAATTCAGTAAGCACTTTCCCCATGACATCATCTTCTCAGTCACTGGTTTCCAGTAATAATGAATAAAACATTTAGTTTTATAAATTATAGTCAAGACTAGGGTCAGAAAGGAGGACTAACCAGGGTATAATCATTGGATAGGAACCTAAGCCAATGAGCCTGTGGTGTCCTCAGATTACACATACGCTTACAAAACACCAAGATGGTGACAGCATAAACACTCGCTTGAGGCTTCCTAATGGGACTTCGCTAACCAATGGGTGATGTCACAGCTGCTACGTCAGCCTTGGCTATGCATCAAGTGGGTGTCTGTGGTTTTACACTCTTGAGAAGAATTCTGATGGATCGAAAACTTCTCAACTATCAACAAAGAGACATCAAGAATCCCAGTTATTGATATGTTACGGTGTTGGACACCAACCAGTGACTGCCAGAGCAGACAGGATGGGAGGTCTCGTCACGTGTCACCTGTGACACTCTGTGATTCAGTTATGTGCTGAATGATTGCATAAATGAATCCCGTAAACACTAATGTAATCATCAGATTCATGTAACATGTGTGAATGAGTGTTACCTGGTGGAGATCTTGTAGCCTTTAGACTGAGGCAAACACTGAATACCCGCCACAGTGACTCCGCCCACCACATCCTCATACTTCATGCCCAGGTTCGATCCTGTGATCGTAACCAGGATGCCGCCCTCCAGAGGACCGGAGGCAGGTTCCACCTACAGACAGACAGGTAGAAACAGCGTGGATGTTCCCGTGCTAAAGCGAGCTCTGTAGACAGACAGACTGATCTTCCAATCATTATAAAAACATTGGAAGCATTGGAAGAACGCAAAGATGGCAGGTGTCCCGCCCCCAAATAGCCAATAACCTGTCAAAATGGCAAACAGGCAGAAGTACCAGCTGTTTCAGTGTGCTTGCATCGTAGGAATATAACTTATAGAGGCAAAAAAAAAGCCTCTTACACCTTTGAAACTGCTTTTATTGGATGTGACTGACGATTATGTATATGCTGTTTCTAGGTCACAATTAAAGTTATGCCAGGTTCATTCAGACAGGGCTTCAAAATTACTGCCTGGATTTGATCCAAAATGGTGCGCAGCTGCGGGACTTCCTTGTACAGAGACTTTGATTATACCCACCTTTGTGATCTGAGGAGGCGGGCAGGTGTCTGCAGGTTCACTGGAGCATGTTCGGTTGTACACACAGCTCGGGGCTGGGCTTCCCGGGCACCACACACAGCCGTACTCTTTAGGTACCGCCCTGCACTGTGAGCAATCTGATTGGCCAGCTGAGCAGTCATAGAGCTGAACTGTATTTTAATAAGAAAAGGAGAAAAATATCATGATAGCATTTCTCTTTCTGTCTTTGTGAAGACATTAACCCCCCCATCCCCACCCAGATGCTGACGTTGGTCAAACACAGTGGGCCTCATTCACCGTGTGAGTGCACGAGTCTGTGCGACTGAGCATTTTTCACATCAAACTGTACGCGCTGAATGACACGCAGCTGTCCTAGAAAATGTTAATGCAGATATTTAAACTAAATAATACTAGTAGTGTTATTAATACTAGAAACAACATCAAATATAGAGTTAAATAAATAACATGAGGGGAATGAATTCAATGCAAAGAACAAGAGAACAAAGAAGTGAAGCTTTAGTTTTTTATACTTTTATAACCAATCCTTTATACTATATAAAAAAAAAGTTCCAAATACTTATTAAAGATAATATCTGAGCTTTAAATGTTTAAATTGGAGTTATTAAAATGCTTTAACATTTAAAAGCATTCATTTTCTAATGCTTTGGTATTAGAGCTGTATGAAATAACCATGAAATTGATGTCCTTTCATCCTTGCTGCTGAACCTTCATTTCTCTAAATTTTCCATATATGGGTTCAGTAACTGCAGCGAGGCTTTTGTTGGAACTTTCCCTGCTTCCTCTTCTTCTGGTCTGTCTTTATTTTATGCATCACATCTTCAATGACAAATTACTTTTCCCAACTGAGAGGACACAACGTTCTGATTTTGATCTAAATATTAGTGAACGAGGCCCACGTGTGCACCACATCCACACACAGGTAAGGCTCTTACGTCGGAGTCCAGGTGAGGCATCAATGCGTCTTTCCCCTCTCCGCAGGTAGACAGGAGCAGAGTACTGAAGTTGACTGACTGGATGCTGAAACTACAGACAGTGAGACAGGTGGACATTTTAATATCAGCTGTGTGGTTACCGCCGTTACCTAATCTGACTGCAAATGTGTTTGAGTGTGTCTGTTACTTGGTGCTGCCTGCAGGTGAAAGTGTGCATATTGTCGTGCATTTTCTTCACAGAAGCTGTCAGATTAATCCGGGATCCTTCGATTTCGACAACACACACATATGGAGCTTCATCCTGCAGAGAGATCACACACAGACATTGAGCTGTTTGATTTTAGTGATTCAGGTCAATAGAACAGACCGACGCCAGGGGGGCGGTACCACGAAAGTAGTCCAACATACTCAGGATACCTTTGCCTTATCTGGTTACATTTCAGCTAAACGGCCAATCTCGTTAAAGTAGGTGCCAGCCAAAGCCTGGGGGCTAGAAACAGCCTGCCAAAGAGTCCAGCCTTTGAAAATGTGAACGAGCTCATATAATTCAGACTTTTAACTGTAAGTTTTACAGCTTTTACTGCTGATACAGACCTCCTCCATGCCTGTTCATACTACACAAAAGTAAATGAGTTATAGATAAACAATTAAATAACAGAAAGATCACAGTAAAAAAAAAAAAGAAAGAAAGAAAGGCAGAAAAAGAAAAAGAAAAAGAAAAAGAAAAATTCAGTCAATTAACAAAAAATAATAATCTATTTTATAATTACAGGACAGTCTGTGCAATGAGCTAACAAATGTAACCCACACATTTGTTTCTGACAGAGTATGGTTATTTTATCACGCAGAAAAACTGAGATGTATTGTTGAAATTGCACTTTTGTTGTTGTATTAAAACATCTCAGGAGTTAAATGTGTGGGTAAACTTTGCTCTGACAGAAAGAGGCGTTTCACTGCTTCAGCCCACGATCTCGGTGGGCTGTATGAATCTGACGTCCCTGTTATAGACTCTCTCACTACCTGCACACAGCGGTGCACAGGATTTTCCAGGTGTGAAATGATTGGTCAGTGGTGGTTTTACACATGTTGAGCTTGTTCCTTGTTAAGAAGAGTTAAACCTAAATAAATTAAACCTAAAGTCCCAAATCATAAATTGAAGCACGGGCTTAAGTAACAGACTGATGGATGAAAATGATAGAGGATGGCGTTAATTTTAATTTAATACTTTTTAAGTGCACATTATCACAGTAACATGATGGAGCTGCAGCTGCTTTCAGGATTAGTTCAAAACAGATTTTTTATTTTTTTTTTGATGGAGGATTTTTGATGACAACAGCTCTGAAGAAGAAGAAAGAACTGAGGCTGTTGATGAAGAGGAGGAGGACTTTTACTATTTACATTTGGAGTTATTCAAGTTTGTTCTGGGAGTCTTTATTTTGTGGTGTTCTGTAAGAAGACCCGTGGCTTCATAAATGTCAGTTTATATAACAATAAAATGAATGTATGTTCCCATCCAGCAGCAGCAACCTGAGAATCAGCTCAGACTAAAACACTGAAAGAGTGCTGCCTCGATGTCGCTGCTGTTAACAAACAAGCAGATTTGGAGTAAGGATGTCCGTTCTGTGAAGCCAGAAGACCTGACGCTCTCCTGGAAACGGCTGCCTACAGCTGCTGTAGACACAGATGTGGAAACACAATGAGGAGCCAAGGCTTCCTGAAATTAACAGAGGCTCCTACATTCTTCAGTCCCTGAGCGTTTCTTCTTCACTCGCCTCTCTACGTGTTTATACGCCACGTTGCATTTAATCATTAGTTATGATTAATCTCTGGCTCTTTTCCACAGTGCATCTTTTGTGCCTCCCAAGCCTGGTTCTGCTGGAGGTTTCTTCCTGCTAAAAGGGAGGTTTTCTTCCCCACTGTCACCAAGTGCTTGCTTTCAGGGGTCGTCTGATTATTTGGGTTTTCTCTGTAATATTGTAGGGTCTTTATCTTACAATATAAAGCAACTTAAGGAAGACTGTTGTTGTGATTTGACGCTATATAAATAAATCTAAATTGAACTGAATTAGCTTCTCCAGCATCAGATCGGCTTCGTGTTTATGTGCAAGCCACACTCAGACAGAGAACAGTGTAGCAGTGCACCCAGATACAGCAGCCAGGCTCCAAGAAGCAAAAGTTCTCATTTGGTTATGCCAAATGTCACTTTTTGGAAAGTTACAGCAGATGTTGCGACACCAGACAGTCGAAACATCAAATATATCAGTCTGACCTGACTAATGTTCAGCCACTTCAAACAAAGACTGTTTTTGATGTTTTAGACATGAAAAAATATTTTTGGTGTTAATTTTGTGGTCTAAAGGTTACTAACAG
Organism: Benitochromis conjunctus; assembly: GCA_015052645.1. Lineage (NCBI taxonomy): Eukaryota > Metazoa > Chordata > Actinopteri > Cichliformes > Cichlidae > Benitochromis > Benitochromis conjunctus. The sequence goes on along the minus strand of VOQK01028578.1, from coordinate 22,349 downwards.
TGTTTGTTTTGCATTAAGCTGTTAATGAGACCATTCGATTAGACTCAAGTTCCCTTTAGATGCCCGTCAGACTGAAATGAGGTCAGAGACGCGGACTTACAGTGTAGACGTCCAGGTTTCGTCCCCGCAGCACCACTGTGGCGCTCAGGCCCATGGGAACTAATGCAGAGCTCTGGAGGGCGTAGACTAGCGGACAGGAAGTAGGACCAGGAGAGTCCTGCAGACAGAGAGGAGGCGGGGTTAGAGACAGGCTGACAGACAAAAAGATGGAGACAGACAGACGGGCAGCAGGCCGTCTTACTCTGTGGTTGAGGATGATGTGTTGGTTTGGACAGCTGTGGTTGTGAGTGCAGAGTTGATCCAGAGGACACCAGTTACAGCGCCACACACTGCTGACACACGCCAAACACCTGAAACACACACCACCACCTTCAGCGTCTTCTCCATCACTGATTCAGATTCAGATAAACGTACGGCACTGTCACTGCGCCTGCGTGACTTACTGGGAGCTCTGGTTCAGTCGGCTTACAGCCATGCAGTCATAGAAGCTCATGTTGCCCGTTGTGACGGTCACATGACCAAACATCAGTGACACAGGCAGGATCATGTGATCTGCATGTGAGAGGCGACAGACGTTACACAGTAGCACAGCTGAATGAAGATGTTTTTACTGTCACTATGGCTACACTCGGACTCTGCTGCGTGTTGTAAAATGCTTCAGCGCAGTTAAACATCCTGATATTTTTGGCAGACTCATTGTGAAACACTGTGTACTGGGACACACTAAATCTGTTTCTGGCATGCTAAGTAGGATGGTATTATTGGAACGCGCCCACAGTTCCTACTCACCGCTTCCTGTGGGCAGTGGTGGGAGGTGCTCCGGGGCAGGGGATTGGCAGGTGATGCTGTTTCCCATGACAATGGCAGGCTGAGGCGGGAGGAGCCCAAAGATGCAGGACAGAGACTCCTCCTCTGCGAGGGCGGGAAGCTGGGGGACCGACAGCGTTACCTGAGAGACCAACACAGAAAGACGTTACTGCTTTTCCATCGGGACGCTTCTCTCTGTCTTTAGAGCAGCTGTGTATCGTATCAGCAATCCTTTCATTGTTTTTGCTGTCTACAAAGAAACGCCCATTGACAGTTTGGGGTCTTGCTATTATTTTTCTCTACTTATTTATATATTTTAGGTTTACAAACGAGAATAAAACCACTTCTGTGCTGGTGGAAAAGCTCTGTGTTCCTTTCTTTTCCTTCTATTTTAAAATAAGTACATTTACTTCACAGCACAAAATCTTAAAAGCCCCCAAAGGTTCACAACCACAGTCAATTCATTTCACTCAGTCCACAATAACTCCTGTGTTCGTGCTGATCCTTATAAACGCCGTGAAGATACTCAGCAAGGCTCTAAATACGAAGATGTTTCATTCATCCTGTCAGGGCTGCAGCGGTAAACAGCTGCTGCAGATGTTCATTGGCTGCTGGGAATCTTGTCTGAAGGATTGGAACTGGCTGGACCTGCAGTGCCCGTGTAATAACACACAGCCAGCACAACAACACAACCGTGTTGAAACAGAATCAGGAGCCTTCAGTCAATCAGAGAGCTGCTGAACCAGCATCTCCTTTGACCTGAGCTGACTGCATCACAACGCTGCCAGTCAGAAGGAAATACAGACAGAAACATCAGATCAAAACAACAGCAGCCTACCTGTGTCTGCTCTTCTTTGCTGTGATTGGCCGGCTGGAGGCTCTGCACTGTTACGCACTGACTGGTTGGTTCAAAGCTCCAGAGCCAGTGGTTGGGCTGCAGGTGGCGCTGACACTGATGTTTCCGGGAACATCTGCACAAAATACAAACAAATATTTGCAGATTAGTAACAACAACAGCACCAAACAACCAAAATGTGAAACGGCGTCAGAGCGATGTCACATCAGCGTGCAGTGCTTCTCCTGTCCAACAGATGCTGCTGTGAGCAAACCAAGTCTACTACACTTTCTTCTTCTACTGTCAGTCGGGTTTTTTACAAAAAAACTTTACAAAAGGTTTAAAACTTAAAGAAAAAAAGAATAAAAACGTACTTTTCAAAAGTTAAAAACCACCCGACAGATAGACCTACCTTCCCTCCAGGACACACCAGCCACAGTACGGGTCTCGGACAGCGAGGCAGGAGTGACAGTCTGTCTGTTTCTCACAGGACGACACAGGAACCTTCGACAGCTGAGAGAAACACAGGAAACTGTATGTTTTCATGTTTTGGGGTTAAATGGATCGTCTGATTGGATATTGAGAACAAAGGGAGGAAGGAGGAGGCAAAAAACTGAAGAAAAGAAAGTGAGACAGGAACTGAGGAAGGAGGTCGACTGTCTCTCACCCTGCTGTTTGTTAAAACATAAACATGCTCCTGGCTCTCATCCAATAGGAGATCAGCGCTGACCGCACTGCCACTGTCCACCAACTCGCTGCCATACAGTTGGCCTGACTGATTGGAGATCACCAACACCTGAAAAACAACAACACAGGTGAGTCCGCAGTTTCCGACACTGTTCTGTTGTTTGGTTTGTTCAACCTCAGTCCCTTTCCTCACCTCCTGTCCTTGTGTCCTTCATACCAAGCAACAAATTACACATGATATACTCCCATCAGTGTATAAACCTTTGTAAGGTGAACATGGTGTTGCATAGCGGTGGTTTCTGTCCTCTCTCGCTCTCTCATACACACACACACACACACACACACGCACACACACACACACGTCGGTTACTCATCCTCTTGTGAGGAAATCTAATTAACATAATGCTTTCCCTAGCCCCTTACTGTAAAAAACATGAAAAATGAACGGCTAACCCTGACCCTTACCCTAAACCTAACCATAACCTGATTGTAACCCTGACACTAAAACCACATTTTGAGTCTCAAAAATGCCTTCAAACTCGTGGGGACCGGGGTTTTGGTCCCCACAAAGATATGAATACACGCTCACACACACAACTGGAGAAAAGCAGCTTGACAGCAGATTTCTAAAATAAGGTATGAATACAAAAGAGAATCATTGTCCTCCCGCTATGTGTAATGCATCTTTTAAACATCACAGGTGAAAAGACGTCCACAGAGAGTACACCTGTGCCTCCTCTAATCACAGTTCCTACAGCAAGCCTCCTGTCTCCAACTTCAGGTACTGAGAAACCCCTTAAGATGACGTGACTGACTTCCAGATCAGAGGGATGGAGACAGAAAGAAACAGGAAAGGCCCTGGTCGGACCCTCCCTGCTGTCAGTAGATCTCGGTGAAGGGCGGAAAATTGGCTGACTCCATCGCAGTTTCACTAATCGTCTGATACATCCACACCCTGAGATGTTCTGGATCTGCACTAATGCCACCAAAACACAAACGCACATCTCTGTGTACTGCGCATTGTTTATTTGTTCTGAGTACAACAAAAGAACGCTCTTTCTCTGCTGCACAGTATTTGTCACTGAATGACTTTCCTGCTAGAGCGATGAGACGCGATCCTTTCATGTGGACTCCTGCTGTGCCGACTGTGTGAAGTATTTTGAAAAAGTTAACTCAAGATGGAGAAACTCGTGTCAGCAAATATAAAATGTCTAAGAGCTGAAATGTTGTGACAAGTAAAAATGATGATCATCAACATTTAATTTCAGTAAAGTGACAACATGAAAGCAGCAGTGCCTGCTGCCGCTGCAGCAGCAACAACCTGCCAGCAGGTGGAGCTGCTTCACCCCGACAACACCCCTCAAGGCACCTCCACTATCAGCAGCGTGTGACAAAGAGAACAATTCAGACAGTGAAAAATGCAGAAAGGAGGATAATTTGAGTTTGAACAGACTCGATCCTGCTGTGCCACATCTAGTTTATTTTTTGTCTTTTTTTATTCTCGCTGAGACGGAACAGCAGCAACCCGACAAAGTAGAAACGATCTCAGCCACTTCACTCACTGATTGGTCAATTGTTTGCAGGTAAAAAGGTAGGGCAGGGCTTTAGTGTCTCCCTAAGCTCTCTGCATTCAATCTTCACTCCAGTGCTTTTGTCACGTTTAATGTGTACAGCTGTGAGTTTGTGAAACACTGAGTTTTTTAGGAGACATGCAGTACTGTTACTGCTTTTTCCTGTAGAAATGCGAGCCTGTCTCCTGGATTTCACCTGAAGGCATCAGGGTTTAAATTTGAGTTCAGGAGACACTTCTGCACCGCAGACTGCAATAAATGAAGAACCCAGTGCTTAGTGGAGTTTAATGCTGAGCATTTTCATCATCACCATCTTCTTCTTTTAAACTGGATGCAATGAGCAAAGGGTTTTTCTCACTGGGAAACTGAGGACACCACAGGCTCATTTATGTTTAACAAGTTAAAAAGACAAAGAATATCATCTTCTCTGACTTTTAAAAGAACCATATTTGTGTTTTAATAGTAAATGGACTAGTTATTATATACTTTTCTACTTGACTTGGGCATTCAAAGCACTTCCTACAGCACGCCTCATTCACCCATTCACACAAGCACTTTTTTCTACACCTAAGTGCTTTCTATCTAACATTCACACACATTCATGCTGCAATGAAAGCATCGGAGATCAACTTGGAGTTCAGTATCTTGCCCAAAGATACTGAGACATGCACACTACAGCAGCCAAGGATTCGAACCACCAACCTTCTGATTATTAAATGACTTTCTTTACGTCCTGAAGTACAGCCACCCCCATAATGACCTGAAACTAGTGAGTGAGCCCACAAAGTCTCCAGGGCAAAGGAGCCAGAGCTGCTTTCACATCGATTTTTATATAACTAGAAGTCCTTTTACAACCAGAGGACTCAGGAGTCACTGTGCTTCTAGTATACATCCACACAGGATTTCCCACCAACCACCATGTCTTTGGTTTTCTGCATAGGAAAACATGTGGAGGGACTCTGAGACACTGCCTTTTGATATGTTAAAGTGCAGGAGCTTTCTCTCCTGGGAACATATGTCCATATGTGTTTCTTTAGGATAACCTCGAGTGCCACACCCACAAAACCACTGCAGGAGCCTCACATGCTGGAGAAACTGGTGCTTGAGCATCTTTCTGACAGCTTCCCTATTTCAAAATCCCAACAGAAGCACAACAGTCAACATGTGCCAGGGTTCACCGCGAAAAAATGTGGTGTTGCACTTGTGCGTGCCTCTTGTTGTTGATTGGTTATTGGTCCCTCAGGTGCACTCTGGGTAAGGATCCAGCAGGAGGCCCTGAAACATTTACAGTGTGTGTGATTAAATATTAACGGGGAGAATCAAAGCTCTGCTGTTTACCTCGCTGAGGCTCCGAGGCAAGATTAGAGCTCATTAACGCATACACGCACACACGTGTGTCCTTCTAACTTTGCGAGGACTATTAGTCACACGGTGCATTCCCAGGACCCTTACCCTAAACTTGAACTTGATAAAAACTTCAGAACGAAATGTAAAAAAATGCCTCTTAAGGTGTCCCACAGTGAGAACAATTGGGTGCAAAATCTCGTCACTTTTCAAACGTCCTCTCTAACACTGTGTAAGGCTGGGTCCTCATAAGCCACATGTACAAGTACACACTTACACTCAGTAAAAGCTTCAGGGGTGTCCTGCTGGGTTCTTATCAGACTGCACCTGAGAGACCAATCACCAATCAACAACAAAAGTCTGAGCATGCTCCCATGTGACCCTCCCCAACACCACCCACTCTTCCCAAACGCACCACACCCTCGAGCTAAACGCCTGTTAGTCACACACACACGCATACATAGAGTGTATCATTGTGTTGCTTATAAAGAGCTGCAGGCTACAAGCTGCTCTGTTCAGTGTGTGTGTGTGCGTGTGTGCGTGTGTGTGTGAGATCATTTTCCTGGTGCTGCTCTTCAGACCTTCCAGTTACAACATAAACAGGAAACAGCTGATTCCTCCCTGTAGCTAGAGATGGAGACACAAACGCCCGAGCAGGCCTTTTCACTGCCAAGTAAAAACCAGTCTCACCAGCTGGTCTCTTAGCAGCTCCATTAGAGTGGAGGGGTTTAAAGCCTGTTCAATTAAGCATTATTCATATATGTATTTGTTTCATGCCAAAACTTTTTTAGATATTACCCACCAAAGGTTCATGTAAGAGTACAAACGGTTTTATACTACAAGTAACTGTCTGCTGAATTCACAGCAGGGAGATTCAGTATCATGTGTCCTACACTTGCACCATTTCAGCTGTTGGGTGGTACATGTGAGAAAGGGCAACTGAGGTCAATAAGCCCACCGACGCCGTCTACTTCATGTGTGAAATGGCTGTACAACATGTTGGTGGTGTCACCTTTTGCAGTTGTCCCTTTCTGTCTCCCAGGAAGGCGATGGTGTGTCCTGCCTCTGTTGCTGTGGTGACAGCGGTCAGCTGGATGGTGGAATTGACAATGGGCGTGGCTTTGAGGGGCACCGCGCTAGCAATGGGGTTGGGGGTATGTTCCCCTCCACAGGGGTACTCTGAGAGAGAGTCCTGGTAGATGAATAAACAGAGAGAGAGAAACCAGTGAACACAGGTATGCGGTCAGCCCTGCTTTATCTGTTTATGTCTCCAACACACACAAACAATATTCCTTCCATTCACCTTTAAAACTTGTGCTTTTTCCCACTCAGCCTGTCACACACACACTTTAATCTGTGTGTGTTTTTGCTGTATGTGGGTCAGCTTTGTGCTACAAGCTGTGTGTTTGAGTGGCAGCTGTCTGATGATAAGTCCAGATGCTGAAGATAACCACTCTAATCCACACACACACTCACTCACACACACTGTATTAAGGTCAGCAGCGAGGCAGATGACAACCATCGACAGCTTCTTCCCTAAAGCAGCTGCTAATCTGTGATGTCATCATGCATAAAATGTGATGTCATAAGTTGTCCCACTTGGCTGACCAGGACCTCAGCGATGAGTGGGGTCATCTTTGGAAGCAGTTTACTGTCCCATTATTTTCAGCTGTCACTCGCCCTTCTGTACTGCACTCTCCTTACTAGCAGTAACTCTAATTTAGTCATCGGTGGTATCTGGAGTTTATATTTGGCTCGATGGCTCTTTGCTAGGACAAAGTGACTTGCAGCTCAAAGCAACCAGGGTGGGTAAAGCAGCTTAAATTGCATGTCATATATGAGATTTACCAGTTGGACATGTCGAAGGGTAAAAACCTGATCATCAGCTGATGTGACGTGGCACTGAAATCAGCTGATTACAACTGAGCTTGACTTTGTGGTCCACCTGAACTGAAGCTATGGCATCAGTCCATTAATATTTATTTTCAATTTAGAACTGATTTTATCACAACTCTATTGCCAAAAAACTTGAACAGGCCTCAGCGAACCACAAAGTTATTGCATCAAAAGCTGGAACCATAGCTTTTAATTTGCTTGAGGAGGGGCTACCCAAAAAATACATTAATTCATTAAAAAAATAATAATAATAATGATTTGGACAAGCAAAATACATTATGTATGTATTATGTACACCAGGCTAGAGAGTTCCAGGTAGAGTGTTCCAGGTAACGAGGTTACTCATAGCCAGTAATGGTTAGTGGTACATCTACATTAGTGCTTTCTATCCAACATTCATTCTCCAATGGATGCATCGAAGAGTATTGATTAGTATCTTGCCCAAGGATATTTGGCATGAGCACCACCAACCTTCTGATTAGTAGATGACCTGCTCAACCTTCTGATCTACAGCCAACCTCAGTGCCAGTGTTGGGTGTAACATGTTACTGGAACCACATTACAGTTTTCAATAATACAGTAATGTAATGAGTTGCATTACAATTACAATTATGTAATTACTTGCATTACAAAGGTTCTTTAGTTCTGTGCACACTGAGCAGAAAGTTAAAAAATCCAACTTTTTTTTGTGTCTTTTTCTTCTGCACCCCTACGCAACAAACACCTCATTTCAATTGTGTACAAAGAGGAGGAAAATGGTTTAGCGGTCAACAACATTTGTGGAGTGGCGACATGAAAAACATTTTTATTACAAGAGCATGATTATATAAAGTGCAAACTGCGTCCAGGACAAAAATGACAGTGTTATACTGCTAACATCGAGTCTTTGTGAGCATCTGCACAGCATGCTAATACAGAGCTAACGAAGAAGCCTGTGTAATGTTAAAGCTGAGTGTATGCTGACCCCAGGCCTGCAGCCAGAGCTTCAACAGGTAACAAAGGCAGTAATGAAGTGACGCAGCCTCCACTTCTGTTCATGTTTCTACAGCAGAATCATTGTGGTGATGACTCTGAAATAGGATTGAGGTGATTTCAAACTTCGCTTCGTTATGTCGGGTTTGTGTTCTTACATAAGCATCAAAAGAAAGATCGTATGTGTGACCTCGTTAGGATAGAGATTTGTGTCAGTGTGTGCGACTATAGCCTCAGGTTTACAATGTGTTTCAGGTCATGCTACAGAGCAGCAAGAAAGCAATGTAATGAGTATTGTAACTAATTCAATAACGTACTGCATTACTTTTAAGAAGAGCAATGAGTAATGTGTAATAGATTACTTTTTTCAGTAATCACCCCAACACTGCTCAGGTGTTTGTGAGTTTACCTTCGGCAGTTTGAGACATTTTGATGACACGCCGTACTCGATGTAGGCCTCCTCCTTTCCACCGCTGCCTTGTCCTCCCTCTGTGTAACACACTTCCTGTGCTCTCCGCAACATTGTGTCCAGCTCCGCCATGCCATAAACACAGAGCGCTGAACGATTTGTTGCTACGGGTGTGGACGCCTGCCCTGCTGCCATGACGACAAACAGGTGAGGTTCACCTGAGTGGTTGCCTAACCATGCACCTTGTGCCAGGTTATACCCGCCCTGGCACAGCAGCGGCACCTCAACGTATGAGTAGAAGCTACGATCAGAGATGCAGAGCCGGGAGGCATAAGTCCGGTACTCCTTCTTGTGCCGCCGTGAGAACAGGAAGTAGACATGGTTGCCATGGACAACAGCCTTCACAAAGTGGTTGTTGTAATCGGAGTAACTTCCTACAACAAGTTTTCCAAGCTCCTCCTCCTGAGAGAACGCTCTGCGGGGTGGAACCACTGGAAACAGCCGCCGTGTCGTGATTGGTGGGATGTCACCGGGGCCTTTGCTAGTGTAGCTTCGACCAACCAGCATCAGACGCAGCGCGTCAACATCCCCGCCCCCTTCCTGCTTATTTTTCGTAGTTATTACTACGGCAACAGTGGAGACACCTGGAGCGTTGGCTGCGACGTACTGTGTGTCAACGGGATTGGATGTCTGATAGATGAGCTGAGAAATGTTGGACAGACTCCTGCAGAGAAACACAGGACAGAAAAGTCATTCTTCATACATGTTTTGGCTAATCCAGACTAGCATGATGATATCAGGCTTAAAATATCCCATCAGTCACCTTTTATATACAAGCAAAGAACCAGAGAGTGTGAGAAAAAGATATTTAGATAAACTTTGGGAACAAAGTGAGGAAAACTAGCACAGTAAACTGACGTACCTCTTTTCACAGATTCCCTGGAACAGTGAACCACAGACTATCAGACTCCCTGGCCCCGCCCCCTGCCCTGTCTCCATCAGCAGCAGTTTGTTGTAGTTGTCGGTATCCTTGGCTGATGGGCATTCCTGGAGCACGATTGGTGGGAGGCACTCTGGGGAGTCCCGGTAAGGGCCTGTCTTTACGTGCGACAAAACCTCGAAGTCAGTGGTCAGCTGGTACAGATTATTGACCCCGCCCACATAAATATGTCCCGCTCCAGGATCCAGGAGCAGGTGCGACAGGGGGGCGCCCTTTAGCTCCACGTGTATGGAGGCATCCACAGGTTGGGAGAGAGGGAAGAGGAGGTGGAGGAGGAGGAGGAGTGACGAGGGGATGGAGGAGGCCAACATGGCAGCTCCTCTTTACCTGAAACAGATTAAAGTTCAGGACAATTAAAACTTGTGAAAAGGAGCTGCTTATGATTAGAGTCCCTGGTCAGCAGGTCTAAACATCTGCTAAGAGCCTCCTAAATGCCCACTTACAGTTATCTCACTGCCCACTGATCAAAATCAGACAAAACTTATTTTCTTGTTGTATCTGCCCAAACCCTAAAGGTGAAAAAGAAGAAGAAATAAAACCCCCTGAGAAACAGAAACAAGATAATAGCGTAGATTTTTGAATTGTGCAGAAACTGACCCGAGATCTGAACTTCACTGTAAAATTTGAAATCCACTAAAGAATGTCTTCTTGGCTTCACCGTCCGCCCACAGAAAGGCAGCGGTCTGAATACAAAACTCAAAGCTGTGATTGCATCTTATTTCCACTTTCTCCCCTGCAGCAGAAAACCCCGCCCGAGTTTCAGAGCAGAACTGAACCATGACTGTCTCAGATTAAGGTTGAGAAACACGGATCTATTTCATACCCAAAATGAAAAAAAAAAATCTTAAATATCTAAAATACACCTGAGCAGGTGAGGCTCAGCCCTGCAGACTCTCCGCGCCGTTTCTCTTTCTCTCTCTGAAGTTATTAATAAAATATTTTTGCTGCTTCACACTTTTCATCTGGCGGTCAAACTGTAGTTGCCTGTAGTAACATCACCATGGCAACAAACCGGTATCCACGGCAACGCTGTGAAACGACTCAAACCTCTGGTGGGTTGTTTGGTTTTTATGACAGAGTGGAGTTTTAAACTGGTGTCAAACTGGTTTCAATCTTGCGGGTCCTTCTGTGTCTTCGGGTTGCATCACTCTGTCAAAGTGCAAAATATTCCTGTAAAATAATCACGGCTTAGACCTCATTCCTCTTCTCCTGAGGATAAATCCACGATCTTTCCTCAAGCTCTCCCACTACTGCTACAAACATCTTCTGCCTTCACTTCACCTGAAACAAGCTGACTTACTATACAGCCGAAACGAGGAGAAATGTTCAGATTCACTATTTAAAGATGACATTTCAAGCAGCACAAAAAGTGTTCTTTCAATGCTGAACATTCAAACTGTTTTATGCACAGGCCGCCTACAACAGACACGGTCAGCAGTTAGTTAGCAGTTATGGGGGTTTTTTTGTGAAAGGCAGAAGTAACTGTATACTGATGAGGGTGGAGTACTAAGTTATCAGCCTTCGTAGACTGCAGGGGTCACTGGCACTAACACAGAAAACCTGCTAATTAGCGCTGATGACACTTTTGTTATTCCATCTGTAGTCGTCTCTAATTGGTTGTTTGGCTTTATATGGAAAGAGAGAAGGCAGTGAGAGTAGCACTACCTACTCACAGAGCAGAGCATGTAATTTTACAATGGCTGTGTTACTGATGAAGTCAAAGATAGCATGAATGGCCTGAAACAAGCTGGGGTGGAGGTGGGGTTGCAAAGTGGCATGCAGAGGTATCAGCACCCCTATGTTGACAGAAACAGCTTAAATAACATGTTATGTATAAGATTTGCCAACACAATGTACAGAGGGGTATCAGCCAACATCAGCTGGCACTGAATTATGCATATCTGCCAAATTTGCAGGAATTGGCGCCATGGCTGTGCTACAATTTTAACTTTTTTATATAATTTATCAGATAATTACATTAAATAACTCTAATAGTGTTTGTATGTGTGTGTATACATCTCTAGACATCTTTGTGAGGACAGAAAATTGGCATGCTACTATACTTGTGGGGACCAACAGTCACTTATGGGGACAAAATGCCCGTCCCCACAAGTTTGAAAGCATTTTGAGGCTCAAAATGTGGTTTTAGTGTCAGGGTTACAATTAGGTTATGGTTAGGCTTAGGCATTCAGTTTTGAGGGTTAGGATAGGCGGCTAGGGAAAGCATTATGTCAATGAGATGTCCTCACTAAGATATGAAAATGAGTGTGTGTGTGTACATTGTCATTATGGAGGGATAAAGCAGGTTTATTTGTACTGTAAATCTGGGCATTTTAACACAGGACTCTATGGGGACCGACTCGCTTTTTGAGCCAGCCTCAAGTGGCCATTTGCACTACAGTTTTTGGCGCTTCTACTTGGACTTCATATCTCTGTCCCAAGTGGTTGCTGCTTGGTTCTATCCAGTATGTGTTGGAAAACACGCCTGTTTAGACGCTCAAAATATGGAGAGAATGCACACAAACAGCTTAGCTTGTCCACCGGTGTAATAATGTGTAAACATTTTCAGTTCAGATATAATCCATTTTGATTTTCAGTCTTAACATTATAAAGAGAAAACCAAGGGATTTTATTTGACTGTTATTTTCAGTCAGTGGGGCCAAA
>VOQK01028576.1:4941-22685 GCA_015052645.1 Benitochromis conjunctus | reverse complement strand
CCAGCCGAGAGATATAATCTCTCCAGCGTGTCCTGGGTCTGCCTCGGGGCCTCCTCCCGGTGGAACATGCCCGGAACACCTCACCCAGGAGGCGCCCAGGAGGCATCCTTGTCAGATGCCCGAACCACCTCAACTGGCTCCTTTCGATGTGGAGGAACAGCGGCTCTACTCTGAGCCCCTCCCGGATGGCCGAACTTCTCACCCTATCTCTAAGGGAGAGTCCGGCTACCCTTCGGAGGAAGCCCATTTCTGCCGCTTGTATCCGCGATCTCGTTCTTTTGGTCACTACCCACAGCTCATGACCATAGGTGAGGGTAGGGATGTAGATCGACCGGTAAATATACATATCTATTAAAAACTGGAAAAACGTACAGTACACTATAGTAGCTTTGAAATATAGTCTGGGATATACTGATCTTAAAAAGAGCTGATCTGTTCTTTCTGGTCACACTACATTCGTTTTTATCTGAGCTAAATGTGTCTGCTTCCAGGTCCGTGCTCCTATTTTCAACCCTGCTCTGGGCGTGCATGAGGTGGATATGATGAAGGATGCATCTACTTTGATCAGCTTCATCTATCCAGCTCAGAACCCTGAGCTGATGGACATGCTGTCCAAGAAGAAAGCAACTGTCCTGGCTATGGACCAGGTGCCCAGAGTCACCATCGCCCAGGGTTATGATGCACTGAGCTCCATGGCAAACATCGCAGGGTACGTTTTACGGTGCCTCCAAGGCATGTATTGTTTACTGCTTGCGTCCAGTTGAATGATCTGCTCCTGTCTTCCTGTGCTCTTGTCTTATAAACAAAACGTTGGACTACAGACCCAGACCGGCAAAAGGAAAAACAATTCTGCAGATGTTTTAGCAACTGCTCAATTTTTCAATTTTCTTTTTTTGCATGTAGCACATCTATATTCATTTTCTTTTCTTTGTTATGAATTCCCTGTCATTTCAGGTACAAGGCAGTGGTGCTGGCAGCTAACAGCTTTGGACGGTTTTTCACTGGACAAATTACAGCAGCCGGGAAAGTGCCTCCTGCAAAGGTGTGTAGTCTGAGTCCATGTACTTCTGGAGGTAGCATTTCTTTTATTTAGAAGGTATGCATCTGTAAGTGAATGTAACTCTGCCGGTTTTAACTCTAAGCACAGGCCGTAACTCTGGTCATCCTTCACTAGTTTTTGTACGCCTTCTTTAATAGGTGCTCATCATTGGAGGTGGTGTGGCTGGGTTGGCAGCAGCGGGTACCGCCAGAGCCATGGGAGCCATTGTCAGAGGATTTGATACAAGGTTAGAAAAATTATTGACTGTAAGATATTATATGTTGTTTGTTATTGTTTTTTGGTCACCAGCGAATATAGTCAGTGTTATTAATTTAGGGTAGAACTAATGGCCACAATGGCAACATCTAATAGTTAATCACAGTGACAAAGGCATTGTGTCTCCTGTGGCTTTTTCACAATAAACGCCATCTTTGGTTGTTCAACACTTTGCTTTTGAAGTAAAATGCTGGGATAAAAGTGAAGAAAATGAGCAGAAATGATGTAAAAATAGGATAAAATTGTGATGCATGCCTTCTTTCCTTTGAGTCCCTCATACGTGCTGCACAAAGAAGGGCTTTGTAAATGTACAGGCCTTTATCCCTTCATATACTGCACCTTTCAGTTTTATATAGTTAATACTACAGTCATTTCTCTGCGCCATGACCTTGCTGTCCTATTGATTTTTTTTTTTGATTTTTTTTTTACAGCAGTTAAAGACAGGAACCAGGTCTCTGACTATTTGCAGACCTAACAGATGAAGTCAGAGTGAAACCGCTATTATGCTGGAGTCAGTCTGCAGTCAGTCTGCAATCAGTCTGCGATTGTTTGGGGTCCAGCTGGCATACTCTGTTCGTGATAATATAGTGATTAGCTGTGATAATTTCAGTCAGAACCTCATAGATAATGGGGACGTAGTTGGTGCAGTTGTCAACCATCTGAGTCATGTTCCCTGCTGCAAAGACACGCCAATGATTGCATCTCAGCGGATGCAGAACGGCTGAGTTGCGCTCATTGAAGGTTTTGTATTCTTAACGTCTCGTTGACCAGTTTGTCGCCACAGCTACTGCACAAAATTCAGTGCAATCACTAGGCAACCACCAATTTTGTTTTTCCTAGTCACAAGGAGGTTGCCTTCCTATTTTTCCTCTAGTGTGACTGAGGCATTAACCTGTGGTATTGCTGTTACAGTATTTTTTTATGCATGTTTCTCTTCATGTTTTATGGACCTACAGTGTTTCTCATATTGTACAACATAATCGTTTTTAGAAGTGATTATTCTGCTGATATTTTCATGATTATATTTTTTCTATATTGAATGTAGGAAAATGAGTAGAAGCTCTTGTTGTTTCTCATATCCCAACTTGATATCTTGATTTGCGGGACAATTAGTTTATTTTCTTTTACAAAGTAAAAAATTAAGTTCTGATTTCAGAACGCTGAACAGCTAAATGTTTGTGACTTTTGCCTTTAACAGCGCACAGGAAGGATGGTATTTCCTTCAGAAAATGGTTACCAAATAGTTTGCCATCAAATAATATATTAACTTGCTAATCTTTGCAGTTTTTATCACTTGCAAATGTATTGTCATTTTCAGTCTGAGATTTTTAAATTACCAGTAACCTCTCATTTTTCTCTCTCCAGAGCGGCAGCTTTGGAGCAGTTTAAATCTCTGGGTGCAGAACCACTGGAGGTGGACTTTAAGGAGTCAGGAGAAGGCCAGGGAGGCTACGCCAAGGAAATGTCTAAGGAGTTTATAGAGGCAGAGATGAAGCTGTTTGCTAAGCAGTGTCAGGAAGTGGACATTGTCATCAGCACTGCTCTTATCCCTGGTATGCAGTGAAGTGCCGTGTCAGGCAGAGTAAAAATGCTGGCTGTGGCTCAACATGCAGGTTACATAAAGAGATTTCTCTCCATTTGAAATAGGATGTGAGATGTTTATTCTGGTCTAAAGTCTTAGAACAGTGCCCATTAGTTCCAATAATCTTTTGGTGTTAACAATTTGTATATGTGGTTTGGACACAGTAAGCTTAACCACAATGACTATGAGTTTCTTGTTGGGTTATACTTTGAGATTGAGGTTCCATTGAGGTTGATGTGATATGATACTTAGTAAATGTGGCCACTTTTGAATCATCTTTCCAGTGATGCATTAATAGCCTAGTCTTTCTATTTTAACATTGCAGGTAGGCGGGCACCCATTCTAATCACCAAGCCAATGGTAGAAAGTATGAAAGACGGCTCAGTGGTGGTGGACCTGGCTGCTGAGGCTGGTGGAAACATTGAAACCACAGTACCTGGAGAGCTGTCTGTATACAAGGTCCGTGCATACACTCTTCAAACGTTCTCACACTTCAACAAAAGGAAGTTTTTGTTTGTTTGGTTTTTTTAAGTGGTTGGCTTAGTTTAATTTTTTTTAAATATTTATTTTTTTGTTACAGGGAGTGAGCCATATTGGCTACACAGACCTACCCAGCCGTTTACCAACTCAGTCCAGCACTTTGTATTCCAACAACATCACCAAGTTGATCCGGGCGATCAGCCCCGACAAGGAGAAGTTTTACTTTGACGTCAAGGACGAGTTTGACTATGGGACCATGGATCACGTTGTCAGAGGATCTATTGTCATGGAGGTATGAGGTCTCGTGCAGCCCGAAGCCAAACGCGCTGGTATAGCTGATGTTATCTTTGGCTGGGTGGACATTTGCTGCCTTTTCTCCTGCTGTCCTTTCCTAATATATTCTGGCTGTCTCTTACTGGTCCTTTCCATTCATCCCATCCATCAGTCCACACATGTTGTAGGATCATGTCTCAGTCACTAGATGTCACTCTTAGCATGCATTCTTCTTGCATCAAAATCTCTATAGAGCTTCAAATGAAGCAGTGTCCTGTCATTACACCAAAGCCAAATGAAATCTCTATGCCATATGATGTACTCTAATTTCTATGTTTTTTAAATATTGCAATTAGGAGGTTCACCTCATTTTTACTTTGTCTAATGATTTACAAGCAACGCTACAAGCGAGTTTACTTTTCACCTCTGGAACACTGTTTATGGGATTCTTATAAGAATTTTAGGTTAAGCAAAGTTAATGCAATAATCACCTGAAATATTGACTGCAAACATGCAAACCACACTACTTCTGCTGCAGATTTCTTCAATCCATGTTTTTAGCACAGTCAAAGAGAGATTAGAGAGATTTTTTTTAGATTCTTTGAGAGATTCATATCATTCTGTAATCAAAATGTCTTATTCACTTCTTCAAAAGAGCAGATTTCAGAGATGAATTAACACATATCTGATCGCAGTAATGGTCTTACGAATGCTGCTGCAGCTGTTTTTATTGTACCTGTCCATTAGCTTGCTTAATTGATCTTAATCATCAAAACAGTTTAAAGGGTAAGAGATCGACCATTCGTGAGGGGATCAGAGTAGAGCTGCTATCCCTCCACATTGAAAGGAGTCAGTTAAGCTGGCTTGGGCATCTCACTGGTGTGAGCATCATCAGTGAGGTCTTTGCTTGGACTGCTGTCTTGATAAGTGTCATATATTAAATTCATAACTTTGCACCAAGTGTTTTTTTTTTTAATCAGACAAAGATCATTACCAGCTGAGCCATAAAGATGATGGTTGCACTTTTTGTTTGTGCTTTTCTTTCTTCTTTTCACATTCTTCTGTTCTTTATTTGTCACCTCCAGAATGGAAAGAACCTGTTCCCTGCTCCTCAGCCTCTCAACGTGCCCGTCGCAGCTCCTCCTAAAACAAAGAGTGTCCAGGAACTGGAGGCAGAGAAGGCTGCACAGATTTCCCCTTTCAGGGCCACACTCACCAGTGCTGGGGTTTACACTGGAGGTTGGTTGTTGCGGAAAACTCTGGATGTACCATTACATTTAGATTTAGGGTAGAGTAACTCAAGCAAAGTATTCTTTAACACAGTTTACTCTCATATGTCTTAACTGTCATCAAAGGGTCTTAGGGGAGGGCAAGGTCTTTCAGCTTTTTGTTCACAGCTGGAATGTGCACAGGAGGCGAGAAGTGACAGAGGCAGGTTACAGATGCACACACCGGCACCCTGTTAGTGTCAGGAAGTGTGCATTGTAAAAACCACATCACGCTGAGTGTTGGTTTGAAGTAGAGCTGTAGTGAGGTGTTCCCATGGTGCCACACAGCCTCTATGTCAGTGCAGCACATGTAGTGGATGTGGTTCACACATTGTTTAGGTGCTTCAGTAGTTTCTTACTTAACACCAACACACAGCTACTGATGTTAGCTCCTCTTAATCAGTGAGGACTGCCTATACATACCCATTTATCTGCAGCCATTTAGGTCATCATGGATGCGCAGTCAGTCTGTAAAATAATAGTCTCAAAAGTAATAAAATAAACTTGTCTTCTAAAGTGAAGGGAATTAGGACAACACGGGTGGTCAAGTGCCCACCGCATATACGTCCTTTATTTTTCCAGTTACGTATGTTTTCTTAAACTTCAGCTCCAACATAAACCAGTTTGGACAGTTTCAGCTCCTTCTATAGAATATTCCAAGAAAAAGAGCCAGTGCATTTAACCCCCCCCCAAATTCTGTGAATAATTTAATAGGAGATCCTCAGCAGGCATACATTTTGTATTTCACTCTCAATGTGTCCTTTAGCTATACAGTCAGAGCTACTCTACTTCTACTCTAGTTTTAATTGTATTTCCTTAACTTCTCTCCGTGCCAGGCATCGCCACCCTGCTTGGTCTGGGCCTGTCGGCTCCCAACGCTGCCTTCACTCAGATGGTCACCACCTTTGGTCTGGCTGGCATCGTGGGATACCACACGGTGTGGGGAGTCACTCCTGCTTTGCACTCTCCTCTCATGTCTGTCACCAACGCCATCTCAGGTCAGTTATTTTCAGTGTGTCTCATTACAGTTTGTTAGTTAAACTTCCCATAACGGAAGCCATTTTTCTGTCTAGTATGAATGAAGTCATCATTTCTCCCATCTGTGTAAGCACAAAGCACATTTCAGCACAGTCCCTGATTTATAGCTCACATGATACACATTTATCACGTTTACATTTCTAAGAATAATTGTAATTACGGACATGAATCTTGATGTTTCCTTATTCAGTCTGAATCAAAGGACCAGTTCATTTCATGCACTTCTTGACTGGACATTGCGTGTTTTAATTAATAAAATAGATCTGTGTTAAGGTACTTTTTTGATAAGCCGTTTAAATAAATTATTAATCATGTGTACTCACAAGTGTCATTAATCCCCACTGGCACCTGTACAACTTTACTGTCCAGCAGATTAGAATTTACTGAAACACAACATCATCATCTACCTTGTAGTATACAGGTATAAAGATATAGAACAGCAGTACATTCATTCAAAAAAAATTTATATAAAAACTTTAACCTCAATCTTAGATCGATCACACCCAGCTGGCTTCTGTAACCCTGCTGTTGCCTTTTGCCCTTCTTTCTAAAACCTTCAGGATCGTGTTCTTATTGTGGCTGCTGCTTAACACAGAAGGGTTAAGAGGTTAGAGAGGTAAATGGTATGTGTGTGTTCTCACAGCTTTGATCACTCCACAGCTACACACTGAGGTAGGAAGTAACACGCCGTTGGTGATCTTTGAGGGTCAGGGAAGTCTTTTGCTCGTTTACTCGTGTGCACAGCCGGACATCAGAGCTCGCCTGCAGAGCCCAGCAGTGTAACAACTAAGAGATAGTTTTCACTTTCTTTGAAACTTTATTAGTGACACCTATTTATCATTTACCCTTCTGTGAAGTTTGTCCAATGCTGTCTTAAATGAGATGGCTCCAAAAGGCACATGGGGTTCATGGGGTTCGTCGCTTAATATTGGTAGAACGTGATAGATTTCTGTTCAAGTTCACTGAAACATTTTTTTTTTGTCGTTTTTCTTTCCATCTTGTCTGCTCCCTTCACCTCCTTTCCCCTCTCACCTTCCTCTTTGTCCAGGTATTTTTTTTCCCTCTCATATTTGGCAGGGGCTCATTGTCACTTACTGACTGGGGTTATGGAAACAGTGAAACCTGCAGAATTGTTGTTGTTGTGCCAGGCATCATAAAGACACACACACACAATAACTTACAGACATTAGGGAATCATGTTGGAATTTAGGGTTGCAATGAGGGACAGTTTTATTCTTTTCAGGACATTATTGTGTTACAGCCAGTAGTGACTCTGACTGGTGGGTCATCTTAGATTCTTCAGATACTGGTTTCACATCCAGTGGCTCATTGAAATGTATCGTCGTATCTGGTGACTTATAATAAGGCTTTAATCTACTTGAGAGCCCTGATTTACTGCCTGAAACCTAATGTTTGATACGTAGACACACACACAGGGCGTAGGCCCACCCAGTGCAGACATCTGTTGATACCTTACAGTTTGCATGTGTCCACTGATGCCTATTGGCTTGCTTTTAGGCTTATCCGTTCATTAAGTTGGACAGGAATGTTTTTGATCTCCACCTACAAGATGTAACTGCATCTGTTTTCTTTTTCTTTAAAAAAGAAAAAATCAAATTCTCATTTTTTTCCCCCTCTTTTCTTTGTTAGTGACTAGTTGCAAGGAGTTAACTAGTTATTTGCTGTCCTCCCAGTGACTGATCAGTTTATTCTGTAGGTCCAGTTTAGTTTTATTTATTCAGAAGCATTTCAGACCAATCAGCTCAAGGTGCTTTCTATAGTAAGGTAAAGACTCTGCAATATCAGAGAGAAAACCCCAACAGTCACATGCTCAAGCCCTTGGAGATGGTAGGAATGAAGAACTCCCTTTTTAACAGGAAATCTCCAACCAAAACAGGCTTAATGTCACTTTTATCCACGCTGTTAACCCCATCTGGTTTGTTTCCTCATGTTTGTTGTTTAAACCCTTCGCGATTTTTGTGACGTGACACCTTTTGCCTTTGCCACCACAGCTGGGTTGAAGAGTTTTTACTTCCATTTTAATGATATGTCAGAACAGAAGCTCACAAAAAAACCCCATTCAGATTAAATTTAGGAAGTGGGCCCACCTGGTACCTGTATTTAACCATGAACCATAACAAGCTTGAGTCATGAGAAGCCATAAATATTAGCTGTACATCGACTACCCACCTGTCTGGCAAACAAAAGCACAATAAACATTAAAATGTGTCTGTGACCTAAAAAAAATAAATGAAAGAGGGAAGGAGTGGTTTGATTTTCAGTAAACTTGAAGAATAAGCTTGAAATAATCAAGGCTATGCTTAATAAGCTGCAGCCTAAAAGCTAAAAGTTTGTGTTTGATATCAAATTTAAAGCAACGCTCCAATTCTAAGGACATTTTTAGATATTCAAAAAAAGAAAATGCGCTTAAAAAAGGTTGTTTGTTAAAAAGAGGTGAAAGCCAAAGAAAAACGTAACACACCTACAGGTCGTTTATACTTGCATCTCATAATATTTGAATGTGGTATAAAAAAAAGTTTTAAATTATTTGGTTGTTAAATTTAATAGTACAAACTTCAATGTATTATATAACTGTTGCTTGTTTCAGTTTTGATTGATGTGGTTTATACCTCAAGAAAGTAAAAACCCCAGTACTTCAAATTTGACTTACTTACATTGTATTAAAAGTGTTTGTGTACTATCTTAGTTCAGCAAACACAACTACATTCATGTGGAAGACCGATGACTTGGCAGATGATTATTATCAGTGACCAGTGTCGAGGCTGGCTGTATGCAGAGTGTTGTAGTAAGCAAATGAATGGAAAACTGACTGGAGGGAATCAGCGTGGTAGGAAAACGTGTACAGTTACATGGTTCATCACAGCTTTGAGAGCATTTATGAACTTGGAAGAGCTCTACAAGGAGTTGGAGCATCAGGAGCATCACGAGATTCTGGATTTAAGATGCACTAGTTTACATACGTACATACAGAACACAGATTCAGTTTGTATGAGATGTATACAGACTGCATGTGGTCACTTTGTTCATGAGAGCATAACATTAATCATTATTGAAAGGCGAAGATTGATTAGTGGCATCCTGACTGATGTTTTTGGTGGTTTCTATGGGGTTAATGAAAGCAAACTTTAAATTATTATTCTTCAGGTTATCCTGCAATAGTGGTCTGTCTCTATGTGTGACAGCCAATTTAAAATTGGCTCGTATTTACATAATATAAGCGGTGAAAGAGTATTTAGCAGCTTTAAAACTTGAAGCCGGCATACAGGCGTGTTTATAAAGCTGCATTTTGTCTGAGAAAAAAGGAGGTCAGACTTCCTTTTTTCCTCATTTGAAAGTCCAATCTAACACTGTTGATTTCAAACACGCAAACACACACACATTACCTGTTAGTCAACCAAAATAGCACACAGTCACAAGCCCATGTGAATGCAGGCTCCATTGGTAGTTGTGTATTGCATCCTACTGCCTGTAAATCATTACAGGACTGATGTTATCGAGGTTTCCTGAGTCTCTTTTGGTAAAAACACACACACTCTTTTCCTTTCCATCTTTTTCTTTTTATCGCCATATCTTTTTCCTATCTGGGAAACAAACAGTATTCGGAGGAAGCTGTTTGATTAAACCAAATCTAATAAGTGTCAAGATTAGCTTTTTCGTTTTTTTTCAACAACTGAGTTAATGTTTTGAAGTCCTGTGCTGTTTTTGTAACATCTTCACCAAATTTTTCAACCACCCCCACTGTATTATGAAAGCGTAGGTTCATGAATACTGAAATGTCTGCGGTCTACAGGACTGACGGCTGTGGGTGGTCTGTCCCTGATGGGAGGGGGCTACGTCCCGACTTCGACTGCTGAGACACTGGCTGTGCTCGCTGCCTTCATCTCTTCGGTCAACATTGCTGGTGAGTCACCCTAACACAGACACCTCACGGTAACCCCTGCCAGTTACAGCAACCCAGAGCCAATAAAATATCATCTCGGGCCGAAGATTGAGGTGTTTAATATTGATTGTGCAATAACATCATTTCAAACCCAAGTTTTGCAGCTGCCCTCTCTGCCCACCTGCTCAGCCCAGAGTCGGCGGCTCTCGCTCGGACCACACACATGCATTCCTGCTATTAGCCTCAATAATTTCCATTATAATGACAAACTGTTCCTGGAGTCATTATAATACTCATCGCTCTGTAATAGTCCTGGGAAAAACAGAGTGTTCCTCCAGGGCTGAGCCATGATTTAGTTTTAATTTCTCCTATTAGCTCACTGCTAGACACCAGGACAGACGTTGATGCAAGCAAATAAATGGTTGACTTGCATAACAGATAAATTTGGCTTGTTTGTTAAAATACACTGATGCATCAGTTGAGTGTTAGAGATGCAGAGGACATTAAGTACAATCTTACCACAGATCAATCATTGCTTTCAAACACATCACTGTACAAACCACTTTTTAGCACTTTCACTTAACTTTGCACTTTCTTCCGCAATACCACAGCCTTCATTGACATACCTACCAGTTATTTTTTTTTAATGTTCTCTTTGAGTTGGGTTCCTCAGACATATTTCATAGCAGTATACCACATTACCATAACCCCGTGGGAGCAAACTTAACACGCCATGGAAACGGACAAACACAATAAAGACGGAGTGCAATTAGGTCTATGTAAAATGTGAACATGCTGCCTTATCAATTCCATCTGTTAGCAAAAATCTGAAAAATGCCTGAAAGCTCCAGTGTGGTGGTTGCACTGCAAGAAGGGTAAAAAACCCAGAGCTACGTTTTTCTAAGCTACCGAACTGAAAAAATGAGCCTTTCAGGCTACAGGCAATAAAACCGAAAACTTTCAAAACTGGGATACTGATATCTGCATGTGCAACAGGCACTTTCTTGTTGATAAGTCAAATATTCAAATGCCTGTTTAAAGCTAATATAAACTAATTGGCCACTTTATTAGGTACACCTGTTTTACTGCTCACTAAAAGCAAATTTCAGTACTAGAAGCAAGTAGCAAGTAAGTAGTCGTAAATAACTACTTGTTACAACCAAGGTACGCGGAAAAGCATCATCGAATGAACAGCACATCATAACTTGAAACATATAGGCTATAGCAGCAGAAGACCACACCAAGTGTCACTCCTGTCAGCTAAGAAACAGGGAACTGAGGCAACACTTCACACAGGCTAATAAAAATTGGACTATCAGCGACTGGAAAAACGTCGCCTGGTCTAGTGAGTCTGAAAAGGCTCAAACTGGTTTCTTGAACAAGAAAATTAGTTCACTGTACTCAAATGGCCTCCATAGTGAGTGTAACTGTGTGAGGCTGTCATGTCAACATGGACTAACATGGATCTCTGAGTAATGTTTCCAGCACATCGTTGAATCTGTGCCACGAAGAATTAAGATCCAACCCAGTATGTGACGCATCCATTTGCAAGATTTTGCTGCGAACAGACAACATGCAAGGAGCTCTCAATGCAGGTGAAACAAGCCACCCTTAAGCAGCGAAAACAGAAACAAAAACCCATCAGAGAAATTGCTGCAATATTAGGAATGGCAAAATCTACAGTTTGGTACATCCTGAGAAAGAAAACAAGCACTGGTCAACTCAACAATGCAAAGTGACCTGGACGTCCACTGAAGACAATGATGGTAGAAGATCACAGAATCATTTCCATGGTGAAGAGAAATCCCTTCACAACAACAAACCAAGTAAATAACACTAACCAGGAGGTATGGCACATCCAAGCCTATCATAAAGTGAAGCGTGCATGAAAATAAATACAGAGGGTTCACTGCAAGGTCCAAGCCACTCATAAGTCTCAGGAATAGAAAGACTAGATTGGACTTTGCCAGCTTCTTTAGATGTTTTTTTTAGCAGAGTTCTGGAAAAACATTCTGTGGACAGATGAGGTTTCAATTATCGATTCTCCGATTAAAATCGATTCTAGCTTGAATAAGGTGATATCAATTCATTTTATCATAGTGCTTCCACTATGATAAAATCACACTTCCTGCACAGTGCGCTCTCTCTCTCTCTCTCTCTCTCTCTCTCTAAGTGTACTTCAAGAACAGTTTCCCATCTCAAATCTCTGTCTATTCACTTGCTTATTATGCATCAGCCTACCATTGTGTACAGAGCTGTCGGCCACTGTTTTTTTGTTTTGTTTTGTTTTCTTCAACAAAAACAACTTCCGACAAGAAAGTCTAATTTCTGCTGTTCAAAACCGAAGAAATTACATTTTTTTTTAAATGATGCCAAATTGCAAAACTCTAAGCTGTGTCTCTAAAAAATACTGTAACATTACACTGATTCCCTTCAGCAGCATCAGGTAATGTTCATATGATGATTCGTGGTTTTCTTCCGTTTTTGTTCTACTGCAGAATATTTTTAAAGAGGTTTATCTGCTGTAAAAAGCCAGGTTTATCCTCAGTTACTTTGACACAAAGGTACCTGCTGTGATGCTTACACCTCTGATGAAGTCTCACAAGTGTCAGCTTTCTTTTTATAGACATAAAAATATGGGCATGTACTGATAAGTGATCAGAATTATAATATTTCTGACTGTCTGAGGCAAAATTTCCCCCATTCAAATTGAATCGAATCAAAATCAAGGATTGAATCGAATCGGGACCTTGAATCCATTGAATCGATTCTGAAAATCAGAGACAATACCCAGCCCTACTTGGGCATGCATGGCTGCCAGTGGCACTGGGACACTAGTGTTTATTGATGATGTGACACAGGACAGAAGCAGCTGAATGAATTCTGAGGTGTTCAGAGACATACTGTCTGCTCAGATCCAGCTAAATGCAGTCAAATTGATTGAGCGGTGTTTTAGATGGACACTCACCAAAACATGCAGCCAAAGCAACCCAACATCACCTGATCTTAACCTAGTTGAACATGCATTTCACTTGTTGAAGACTAAACTTAAGACAGAAAGGCCCACAAACAAACAGCAGTAAAGGCCTGGCAGAGCACTCAAAAGGAGGAAACCCAGCATCTGGTGATGTCCATGAGTTCAAGACTTCAGGCTGTCAGTGCCAGTAAAGGGTTTTCAACCAAGTATTAGAAATGAACATTTTATTTTCAATTATTGAATTTGTCCAATTACTTTTGATGTCCTGATGGGATTGCGTTTTAGTTCCTCACATTTTTATGCAATCTTTTTTGTTCAACCCACTGAATTGAAGCTGACAGTCAGCAGTTCAACTACATCCGAGTTGTTTTATTTAAAATTTGTTGTGGTAATGTACAGGCTCAAAATTAGAAAAAAAAATGTTGTCTCTGTCCAAATATGTAACTGTATTGACCCAGTCTGGTCTAAAATAATAGTAGATTATTAGTACATGATTTAAATAGGACGTTATGTGAGTAAAATTACATGTACGGGACAGAAACAGATGCTAACCTCCGATTCACCCCTCTGTGTATTAGTGCATGTGTATGCACGTGGCTACAGTCATGCCAGAGGGGAAAAGGGAGGCATACACGCAGTAATGTGATCTTGTCCTATAAAGCAGTGAGACACTGTCTGCTCCCAGTTTGACACTTTTGAGGTTTTCTACTTGAAATATTTACCCTGACATAAAGTAGACTCATTAAATTCCTAACATTGGTTATTGGGCTTGGCAACAAATTTTAGCTATGTCCTTTAAAACACCTGTTAGTCTAAAATTATAGAAACTGTTTTTCAGGTCCGTCAACATTTTTTACTCTTTTTCTTTTTTCTTTTTTTCTCCTCATCTTGTTCTTTTTCCTTAAAAGTTTTTTGTGTTTTTTTTTCTGTATTAATTATTATTTTGTTGATTTTAATTGACTTAGCACTTGTCATTATCAGTGTCTTCATTTCCTCTTCCTCTCATCAGGTGGTTTTCTGGTGACTCAGAGGATGTTGGACATGTTCAAACGTCCCACTGATCCCCCAGAGCACAACTACCTGTATTTGCTTCCTGGTGGTGTCTTCGTCGGAGGCTACGCTGCTGCTCTGCAGTCTGGATATAACATTGAACAGGTGAAAGAGGATATTTAAGTTTAAGTTTAAGTGTCCATTAGTTTAAGTGTTTTTATGTTTTCTTACTGAAGCTATTTTCTTTATCCGTGTGCATTAATGCAAAACAGCTCATGACTATATAAAAGTGCTAGAGACCTCTAAAATGTATTCTTTGATTCCACAGATGTTGTGGAGGAACTCTAAGTAAAATCATTTGGACTTTTCTTTTTTTTCCCATCCTGTGGTTCCTTAATCCTTGTCCACAACCCTTCTTTTCCATTCTCTCTCTTTCCCTGACCAGATGATGTACTTGGGCTCAGGCATGTGCTGTGTTGGTGCCCTGGCTGGCCTTTCTAACCAGACCACAGCCCGTCTGGGTAACACTTTAGGTATGATGGGAGTCGCAGGTGGGATTGCCGCCACTCTAGGTGCCCTCAAACCAAGTCCTGAGCTCCTGGCACAAATGAGTGCAGCCATGGCTGTGGGTGGCACTGCTGGTGAGTCTGTTTGCATTTAGAGTTGCAAATAAAAACTTTAAAATTACCAGGATCTCAGTACTGATTACTGATGACATGCAGTCTGATATTCATCTAAGTCACAAATGGAGATAAAAACAGTCTGAGTAAAGCAAGGGCACACAAACATTTGTCTTTATTTAACGTGGTGAGTAATAAATTACACTGCAAGCTTAAAAGCTACTAATGTCTGGTGTTCAGATTTAAGACATGAGATTTGAAGTGTGGGCTGCAGAGGTGCCATTCCTGTAAATAAAGGCATGCAAAGTCTCCTCCTCTTAAGGAAACCTGCTTGGCGTTTAACATAGGTTGATTGCGACAGCTTTTACAGGACCTTAGAAGCATTATTGAGGTAAAAAGAAGTGGGAAGGGCTAGAAGAACTACAGTGACCTGAATGTTCATCAGTCT
This sequence comes from Benitochromis conjunctus, assembly GCA_015052645.1. Classification (NCBI taxonomy): domain Eukaryota; kingdom Metazoa; phylum Chordata; class Actinopteri; order Cichliformes; family Cichlidae; genus Benitochromis; species Benitochromis conjunctus. The sequence goes on along the minus strand of VOQK01028576.1, from coordinate 7,793 downwards.
ACAATGAGCCTATTGTCTGTAAATTAGGTGCCATTTAGGAATGCTGCTCTGCATTTGAGACATTCTGGAAAGATCATCCCAAGGTTTCATCTCAAAGAGGTAAACCAGAGGGTAGCAGCAAAACACCTGCAGACATCTCCACAATTGGATGAAAACAGTAAGAACAGTAAGGAAACCACTGCACTCCCAAAAAACCTGGTCCTAACTATTAAGTATGGAGGTGGTAGTCTCACGTTTTTGGACTGCTTTGCTAACTCGAGCCCATGACACCTTGCAACAATTGAAGAAATAATGAAGTTAAATTGTATGAAGAAATTTTGTCAGGGCAGCAGTCCATAACCTGGAGCTTGGGAGAGGTTGGGTGTTGCAGCAGTAATGACGCAAAGCAATAAGCACACAAGTTAATTAGCACCAGAAGAGCTGGAAGACAGTGAAACAGCATTCAGGTTTTGATTAGGTTTGACCCTAATCCAGCTGAGATGCTGAGGTATGACCTTCAGAGGGCTTTTTTGATCTTCACATCCCGGGAGTTTTGTAGGAAGGAAAGCTCCACTGTTTCTCCTTAGCACTCTGCATGTTGTGTAAGCACTTACTGGACATATCCGATTGTTAAAGGATGTTCCACAAGTTACTGAATTCAAGAGTTAATTTTTAACTCTTTCCAGCCGCCACCATAACTACTTAATGTGTTCAGTTAAGCAATGAAAAGCACAAATATGTGTGTTTCAATTAGCTTATTATTATTATAGCTTAGTATTCAAGATGAGTGAAATCATCGTAATTCCAAACGATACACAAACTCCCTTCTTGCAGCTGTGCATAGATTTTAAAAGATCGGGTTGTCCTTCTCCCGACACAGAAGTAGGAATGTCTCTCGACTCAAATATATTGAACACGGCTTTTGCATTGTTTGCATGTATTCTGAGCTTGGCTAGGTTAGGTTAGCAGGTGTGTTAAGAACAGTGATATTTACATCATGACTAAATCTCTGCCAGACAAAGCAGATCTGTCAGAATGGTCAGCATCACACATTACTCACTTTCTCTCTCTTTGAGGATTGTTTGATCATTTAAATGCTAATTGTTTCAGTAACAAAGCCGAAACCCAGACTAAACTATCCACACAGACAATAATGCTTTTTTTTCTTTTTAACCCCAGATACGGGAATGTATTTCACACACACACACACACACGCGCGCACACACACGCACACACACACGTACAGAAAGTGTAGACCAACTCACACACACGGAATTTCCCCAAGCAAGCCTCATCAGCAACACCTGGCTCTTTAGATGGGCCCACTTCCCAGCAGTCCTGAGTGTATGTGCATGTGCTTGTGATTTGCATGTTATTTGTGTGTGGGTCTTTCAGGGCCACAACACTTTATTTACGTCTTATCTCTCCTTCTCTCTAGGCCTGGCCATTGCTAAGAAGATCCAGATCAGTGACTTGCCCCAGCTGGTGGCTGCTTTCCACAGTTTGGTTGGGTTGGCTGCTGTGCTCACCTGTGTGGCTGAGTACATGATTGAGTACCCACACTTCGCCACAGACCCTGCAGCCAACCTCACCAAGATAGTTGCTTATCTTGGAGCCTACATCGGTGGAGTCACTTTTAGCGGCTCTTTGGTGGCATACGGCAAACTGCAAGGTGAGAGCTGCAGTTGCGTATACTAAATAATCAATGGAAAAGAAACATTTACACTTCTGGTGTGCTGATGTACAGGCAGACTTTGGAATAATGTTGACATGTTATTATAAAGCATATTTGTTACACTTTTGGTCAGCCTGGATGCCAGAAGGAGGCAGATGTAGTCCATCATGAGATGCTACTTTTAGGTGCACGATACATGTTAGGAAAACAATGAATCTGGATTAACTGTGATCTGTCAGGCTACAGTTAATGTTCATTTTGTAAAGCTCTTTTTTAAAAATGTTTTTTAAGCACAGATGTACTGTAAATCATAATTATGGGTGGCAATCTCACTGCCTGAAAAATTAAGTGCCAAAAAGTGCAGTTCCCTTACTGGCCACTTGAGGCTGCTCCTAAACCACCTCAGTCTCCAGAGACTTCCATGTTAAAATGCCCAGCTTACAACAGTTTGGTCCATTATGGATAGTTTCCCGCTTCGTAACATCCATGTATTGAGTGAATCCATTTAGATACTGTTAAGGCCAAAAGTTAGGGATGTGGTTTCTTTGGCAGATGTGCCAACACAGAGTGTAGAAGCAGATAGCTTGAAGCTAGGTTTCACACCTGCCACTCTGAGTTACTGAACTAGACCTCTCAGCCATGCTTATGCTGTTTGGTAGGGACAAGTAATGTGGATTACAGTGTGGTACAGACCATCTAGGAAGTTTGTGTTTTAGCTTCAGCGAGTGAATTCTTGTATTTTCTTATTGGTGTGTTGTTTCAGATTGATAAGCAGACATCTGTGCATTGCAACTTACCATACTTGCTAGATCAGAGAACTTGGCACTCAACTATCTTCTTCAGGTGCCTTCTGACTATAAAAGTCCAAAGCATTAATGTTGAGACCAGGCTCCATCCATCTTTAATTTTCCAGTCTGTGGATGTCAGGCTTTAGCTGACTCTGGGCTCCTGTCTGAATGCTTCCTATTCATTTAACTCACTCCTTGTTTTTATTATAATTGAGGTGATATTTCATATGTATGTATGGTGAAGTTTTATTTGTGATTGGTTTTTCCTAAACATGACCAGTTAACTGACCTGTACCTGCAATTATTTTTTGAAATTTTGAGGTAAAAAGTATTTAAAAAAACCCCAAACATTATCTTTATTGATTAACAAACTTAACTCTAACCTGCGGCAACTATGTACACAGACACAC
>VOQK01028573.1:7560-20295 GCA_015052645.1 Benitochromis conjunctus | reverse complement strand
GGACCCTCAAGCTCCCAGGCCTCTGGTAGAGGACCCGAGCTTGGAGGATACACACCGCCCGCAGGGGCGAGAGGGGATTATTTATATATATATACACATATATACACATATATAATTTGAAGTTTTTAAACGTTTTTAAAAGTTCACTTATTTTCCTACTTTCAGATATCTTCTTGTGTTGTGTAATTCAACTTCCATTATACTGGATAATAGTTCACATAAATTAATACCTAATTAAACATTTGTTCAAAAATATGCCAAGTAAGCTGATATATACATAAGATTTTATATGGGATCATTTCCTTTTATCTCACACAGGTACTCACTTTATCAAGCTTGTATTCCAGAAGTTCTTCATTCCTCCCTTTTGCCAAAGTCTTCATTTTTCTTCCTCTTGAGCTTCTTCTATCATTGCATCATCTTTCTTCACTTGGTGCTGTACTCTTTCCCCTCATTAAATCATCCGTGCTCCAAGTTTTGGACTCTAATCAAAGGTGGAAAACAAGTTAAGCTTAGGTTTCAGAGAAACATCCGACTCATCCTGCCTGACAAAAAGACAAAAACAGACAGCTTAAATTTTGCAGCGGGTCTCCTGCGGGCAGATGAGGACAGCTGGTCAATTTCAGTGGGATTTCTCCTTAGGCCGCTCTGGATTAGAGGGGGTCAAGCCATCCAGACAGGTCCTGCCATGTCCAACAGATTCCTTGGGCTAATTTCAGATCGTTACTGCATTCCCAGAACAAAAACGTTACTAAGACTAGTTATAAAAACATCAGCTGCCATATTATTATTATCATTATTATTATAATGATAAAGAAACACACTTATTGCCTTTTATTTGAAACCAGATTTATTTATTTTGCACTTGATTTAACACTTTTATTCCAGTTTCTGCTATGAGGTAATTCCTGGAATGTAAACGATCCACAGATTTAAATCATGGCAGTGAAGTTTGTATATCCTATACACTTCTATCGCAGATGTAGGATGTCACCACTTTCACTCTGCTGTGACCAATGGAAAAGACTGTGTGTGAGTCCCCATCCTGAGGTAAATTAAACACCATCCCTGAACTGCAGCTGTTTTTGAATTTCTTTGTTTTGGAATCTCTCCCATCTATTCCGAGCACGCTGGTCATGCCTAATGGGATTTGACTGTCTGCTAGTTAGTCTTAACAAATTAATTAGATTGCTTGGATTAAAGCAGCTTACTGTTAACATTTTATACCAATACAATTGAATTAAAGATGTCTACCAATAAAAATAATCTTGGAGACTGAAAAAAAAAAAGTTTATATGATAGTAGCTACTTATCTCCAGATTTTGATAAGGTAGTCAAAAAGAAGACTGATGTTATTTATTACTGTAAGCTACATGAACCTTTAGGTAACCCTGTAGAGATTGCTCTTCCTCTTCTCCTTCATAATTTTAATTATGAAGGAGACGAAAGCTATAGTCTTTTTTTTCACAGAAACATTATAAAGGGTTATATTTGTTTGTTCACAGCTACTCTTGCACATGTTTATCTTAATTCTTATGACCAATCAGGAGTAAAGCCAGTCATCTACCAATGAGAAGGCTGGTGGTTCAATCCCTCGCTGCTCCGGACTGCATACCAAAAATCCTTGGGAAACATACTGAACCCCAAGTTGCTTCCAATGCGATCATTCAAGTGTCAATGTGTGTGAATGTGAAATAGAAAGCACTTAGGAATAGAAAATGGGTGAATGACTCATGTTGTATAAAGTGTTCTTCTACTCAAATATAGTCAAAAATACTGTATAAGAACCAGTCCATTTACCATGTAAAATGTGTGATTTTATTATGTGGCTGTCTGTCTCAGTTTGTTTTTGTACACAGGTCTCTTCTGAAAAACAGATTTCAATCTCAATGAGACTTTGTGCTTAAATAAATGTTTCAATAATAATAATAACTGCATGGATAAACATTTAAAACACTTCCTCAAAATTCAGAATTGTATGGCTGAATATTAGTCTAAACCTGCCACTTTGTGGCTTAGCGAGTTGCTTTTTGAAGTTTGCATCAGTGGTAGCTAGCACTGGAACTTGAATAATTTGTAGAAGGAGAAAACTTAGTTCATCTAGCTAAGACATGTTTAGCACCTGAATGCATTTACAAGACTGCTGTTAAAAGATGAAGAGAGCAACAGGTAATCCCCTCTATAAAGCTGTGGGATGAGCTAAGCATAGGAGATGAACACACAGTGCCTCAGCGAAGACTCAACGAAGACTCCTCCTCTTAGTTTTATGTCATGATGACAACATGGAAATGGGTAAAGTATCTCCGTTGACAGGCCTGGGAGGAAACGGCTCCTCACCAGACACAGCAGGAGGGCTGAAATCGGAAGTCATTCAGCACGAGTCACAGATAAATAATGACAGGTTCATGCTACTTATGGTAAGTGTATGTATTTTCTGCTCATGTCTATGAGTGTCTCATAGTTTGACAGTCATGGTATTATTATTTATTACATAATGATGAATGACAGTCAATGCAGCAGTTGCGCCTCTGAATTTTTATTTCTCTACTTCTGTTTTATGAACTATGGCTTCACAGTTATGTAGTGATATAAAATATTTGAGAAGTCTATAGAAGAACTATAGAAGTCTACTTGACGAATAAAAAAATATACCATAAACGGCCATGGCTGTACCATCAAAACATCTGTCAGTGACGCTCTTTATAAATAGATCTTTAAATCATATATTTGCTGCTTTGATTTCAGCGTTAAAAACTGTAAACTTCACATTTTGATGTGCGAAGTAAAAATTATACAAGTCAAAAAGCAGAAGTGATTACTTTCAATACCTATGTTGGCTTCAGATTGAAGCAAGCAGGTTCACATGTGACCATGATTACTCTGAGGTGGGTTGTTCCTCATTTAGCCCTGTTGTGTTTTCAGCAGGGCATTTAGATTCTTATCCAGTTAACAGTGAGGGAGCGCTGAGCTAATAGTGCCACAGCGCCACGCCACACAGATACCTCACAGTTAATCCCCGATTTACAGACTCATGTCACACTTAGTCTGTCACCAAGTGAACCTTTGATCTTCCTGTAGCCTGATATATACATGTTGTGATAAAACAACAGCTTTATTCTTAGAACAAGAGAACTGGTTTTAAAACAATAGCTTACTTTCCAGGAAGCAAAAAACACATACATCTGACAGGCAATTTCTGTTTTTGATATTGTTTTAGATGTACATGAAAGCATTTGGGCCCATTTCACCTGTTCTGCTGGAAGATGGCCACTGCAGCGGAGGACCCCCACCTGGGATTGGGCCCTGATGATGATGATGATGATGTGTCTCCATCCGGGAGAGAGTCAGACTCAGACAGCATCCTTTCGGATGACTCGGTGCTTCCAGACTACACGCCAGAGACAAGAAATGGGAGTGCAACATCAACACTGTATCAAGCGTGCGCCCGTAACGAACCGGTCTCTCTGCAGACAGTGCTTGAGAGGGGGGTCACAAAAGAAGAGGTGATGGAGCTGGACATCAATGGCTGGGTGAGAGTCTCATTCATAATAAACTCATGATCTCTAATACTTGCAGTGAGCAACATATTGCAACATGGCTGATCTTAACTGTTGACTTTTAACCAACAGAATGGTTTGATGGTGGCGTGCTGTAAAGGTTTCCTAGAGATCGTACATGGACTTCATACCTGTCCATATATTGACATAAATCACCAGGACAAAGAAGGCAACACAGCACTGATGATTGCATCCCAAGCAGGTATGTTTTACCAACTTATTACAACTGGGATGCTCAAGAAAACGTTAACTTGACACAAGTGACATGTTTGCTATTAAAAGACCATCTCAGAGACTGTTTCAGTAAAGCTGGGGATGGGTTCCTGACTCACTCTGATTGCATGGACAAACAGTTCACAAAAGAGATAACTAAATGCATTCCTGAAATGCGGGTTAAAGCTTTATCAAGCAAAGAAGAAGCCATGTAAATAGACCAAGCTCATTCAAAATGGACTGAGACAAAGTAGAAAACGGTTCGGTGGTCAGGTGAATTGAAAATTTGAAACTGTTTTTGTAAAACATGGAAGCTGTGTCCTTCCAACTGACCATCCAACATATGAACTGGCCTGCCTGCAGACATGAAATAAATAATATGACAAAGGAGACCAAGCACTGTTGAGCAGCTAGAGTCCTGTATCAGTGAAGAACAGGAAAACAGTCTTCTCCCAAAAGTCCAGCAGGTGGTCTCCCCAGTTTCCGGATGTTTATGGACTGTTGTTAAAAGACGAGGGGATGCTAGACAGTGGCAAACATGACACTGCCCCAACTGAGAGTTATTGGTGCCAATAAACTCAAAGTGAGCTTATATTTTTGTATGTTGTATTTTTGTTTGAACCTTTGAAATGGTTTCTGTGTTCTACTGTGAACAAAATAGCGGTTTATGAGGTAATTATTCCATTTTGTTTTTAGATTTTATACAGATTCCTGAGAACTTTTTTGGAATTGGGATTGCAAATAGCTTAAACTAATACTAGACATACTAGAAGAAGTAATTATTTAATCTGAGATTTAACCAGTTGCAAATATGCACTCAACTCACATTTTCTGACACACTGTTGTATAAATTCTGTGTTTTTACAGGTCACATCATGACAGTGACGTATCTCCTGAACTATTATCCTGGAATAGACACAGAAATAAGGGATTGTAGAGGTTTCACAGCTCTCATCAAAGCTGCAATGACTGGCCGCACTGATGTTGTGGCAGCCCTTGTTATGGCTGGTATGTAAGACTATAGTGCAAAAACACACTTTATTTCAGCGGATCATTACCTATACACTTCAGCTGCTGATATAAAAACAAAGGTGTGGTGTATTCTCTGATTCTTAATGCTTTGGAAATAGCAAATATGAATAAATCCATCATTAATTGAGTTGAGACTCTTATAGCAATATAGATATTTAAAAAACAGATTAGTCACTTACACATATGAGCTACTCAGGTAACTCTCAGATTAGATTGGCACATTAATTTGTATTCCTCAGATTACACTTAGCACAGCTTTTTTCTACAATTCAAACTATACTGATGCTCCATTAAAACAACTTTTTACAGTGTTGAACATACAAAAGCTACCCCCAGCTGATATCATTAGATCTTTTCTTAAACTCTAACATCAGCTCTTTAACGCTGACTTTCACTGCTCTAAATAAAGACTCAGAGCACTGCTGGTGAGAGCAGCTAACCACACGGTTTATCTGACCATATTTGAACTCGGCTAACTAAGCGCATATGTCAACGTGTCAGTGACGTGAGACCGGTTTAAAGGATCACTCTGAGGATATTATCACATCTTAACAGATACTGACTTGGTAATCTTTACCTTACTAGCCTTGCGGGCTGGTCGCAGATTAGCCGTTTCCTTATTTTTGGACTGCACGTTTCCTCAAATCTCTGCCAGGAATAACACTTAGTCCAAGATTAATATCTTATGATACACTGTCCCCATAATGAAAACCATAAAGATGGATTTTTGAAGCAGACTCTGGGAAAGTCAGCTGAACTTTACATTCCCCTGGCTGCTTTGCTCCCCCTGCTTTATTCTACTGCATTTAGACTGCTTATCACTGTATCAGAAAATTTAAGCTAGGAAGACGTATAAAACTTATAAAACTCAGGCTTGGCATCAAGTTTGATGTATGCACACTGTACGCAATAAGATTCACTAAAAAGTGTTAACACACGATGCTGTGAACACAAATCAAACACTTTGATGTTTAACATTTTTTGTAGGACAGCAATGAGTTATTATTAATCAGTTCTTGCTTTTGTTTTTTTCCCTCTTCTGTTATTTCTTTTCAGGGGCTGACATACATGCAGTAGATTCCACCAGAGGAAGATGTGCTCGGGACTGGGCCTTTAAAACGGGTCGCTACGAGACCTTGCACCGTCTCCGCCGCCTCAATATGCGTCCAAGAGCTGAGCAGTTCTGTGAGGGTTATGTCCCTGAGTGGCCTGAGCTCAAGGAGAGAGTAGCCAAGGCCATATCTCAGAAAAGTCCCAGGGAAAAAATTGCCCAGCAGATCAAAGACACCTTTGGATTCAGATTACCTCGTGACCCCGAGGACAACGGGGTGTTGGACCACATGGTGCGCATGACCACCAGTGTCTACAGTCCTCTGATTTCAACTGCATGCTGCCCACTCTGCCCCACGAGCCCTCCAGAGATTGGCAAGAAGCGGCTGGCCGTACAAGAGCTGGTCAGCAAACACACAAAAAAGGACCTTGAGGAAAGCTCAGTGTGCCACAGTAATGGCTCAGTGTCGCACATTATCCCCACAATCCACTCTGCGGAGTCGATTGCTACGACATGCTGTGCCGACACCGAGCGGCGAGGCAGTGTGCTCTCCACCAAAGCTGCCGCAACTTTTATTTCCCGGAGTATGGGGAGGCGGAACAGCGTGTTCCCCTCTGGCTGCATCCCGAAGATCAATGTAGAAAGGCCAACAGAAGCAACGCCAAAGAAAGAAAAGAAGAAGAAGAGGGAAAAGGGTTATCTGGAACCACCCAAGTGGAAGTACAAGGAGATCAAGGATGAGAAAAAAAAGGACAAGAAGAAGGCTGAAAAAGGAAAGGAAGAAAAGAAGAAAAAGAAGAAAGAAAAAGACAGCAAGAAGGCCAAAAAATCAGATTTAAAAAATTCTTTGTGAGAAACGTGTGTGCGTGTGTGCGTGTGTGCGTGTGTGCGTGCGTGCGTGTGTGTGTGTTTATCTGTTCAACTCAGGGCTTAAAATGTTCAAACCAAAGAGCATTCAAGTGAATACCGAACTTAAATCTGAAAGGGAGTGACAGAGGAAGAGAATTGTGAAGACTCTTCAGGGCAGGTTTTAAGCATCTAGGCTCAAATGTCTAAAAGCAGCACCCATATTTTAAGTTCATGTGAAAAAAAAGTCTATTTTTCTATTAGGGATTAAAGCACTTTAACCCTTTTGCACATAGTGGTCACTACAGTGGACAGCTATTCAAAGGCTGTTTTCTTGTATTTGTGTCAGTGTTGATGGTATACTTGCACATAAACCACTTGTGAGGTTTATCTAGGCACAAACCCTGCTGGAATACTCAAGACCTTTGAACTCGTGCGGTGAATCAAGACTCACAAAGCTCTGTCTTTCACGGGGCCCATGCGGAGAGCTGGTCAGCCTTCACCATACCAACTCTAACTCTGCTTTTAATACACACTTCATGAATATGCAAATGATAACATACATCACTGTTGCTGGGCAAGTTGTGTCATAGAGGCGCAAGACATATGAAAACAACTCATTATTTGGCCCATATGTTCTTAGCTGATAGCATATATACATATATGACAGTTTGGGTGTCCTCAGACATTTCTCAGTTTCTCTTTTCTGGTGGTGCGACTGAAATGTCTGTCTGGACTGATAACCAAGCCTCTCCTTAAAAGGATCAACACAGAACATAAGCTTTCACAAGAACATGTTTTAGGCATGTACTCAAAGTTCATTCTGTACAAGGCAACCTCTGCTGTGTTAATGCAATGATATATAAGCAAGGGCAAAGCTGACTAGATTCATATATTTCTATGAAAGCAGTTATATATCAAATGACAACTTCATAATCAGTTCCAACACCACTACACTGGACACTGATCTGTCACTCCATGCCAAATTCATAAGTCAAAACGTATGTTGTCCACCTAAGTGGACATGTAAAAAAAACTCTTTGAAAAGTACATGTTTAAAAAATGACATCCAAAAATCTTTTTTTCATGCCTAAAGATGAATAAAATACTTAAGAAAAAAATCCTGATTGAGGTTGTCATAATTCATGCATGAAAGGGTTAAAGAGCTTTTTAAAAAAAAAATAATTTAAGAATATGGCACAGTGCATGAAATCCATATTTACTGATTCATTCTTACAGGTGCTAAAGCACCCATGATGTCTACCTCATTATCCAAATAAATCACAGCCACAGTCTACTGCATGAGTAGACCTGCATCCATGCAACATGACATGTAAATGTAGAAGCATATATGCTACAGCTAATTTGTATTATTAAGTAGTAAGTATAATATTTATACACAAGAACAGAGTATTGATGAAAACATGAACTGTAAATATTGTAAGGTGTTTACACAACAAACATCAAAACTCAGGATCTGTGTAATCCTCTAGCTTAATAGACACTTAGTGATATTGCCAATAATGTTCATGTAATCCGTGCACACAGTCGTGAAAAACGAATGTGTGCACATGACTCCATACAGTCATGTAAAAAATCAATGACACCCTTGCTGAAGGGTAGCCGATCAAATGCACTTGATTAACTGATCATCAGCAAGTGTGAGTTCCTTTATAGATGCAGCAGTTTGCTGATCTGGAGCATTCAGGTGTGTGTAAACACAATGGCACAATCTTCCCAGGAGTGGATGTCCCAGCAGATTCAGCCTTAGGTCAGAGCGTGCAATCCTCAAAATAAACTGCAAAAATACCAAGAGCTACATCTGAGACTCTACAGGCCTCAGCTAGCAAGTTAAATTCATAAGAAGACAATTAGAAAAGTGAGGCTTGTTTGCAAGGGTCGCCAGAAAAATACAATTTTGTCTCTACAAAGAACATGGCTTGTCTTTGCAAAAGTTGTATATGAACAAACCACAAGATTTCTGGAACATAGTTCTTTGGACACATTAGACCAAAGTGGAGATGTCTGGTGGCGCCACATTTGGCGAAAACCAAACACAGCATATCAGCACAAACACCTCATACCAACTGTCTAGCACGGTGGTGAGGCCATCTGCGAAAGCTTGGCTGAAACTGGGTCATGCATCAGCACAACGATCTCAAACTCAGCAGTAAATCTGCAAACGCAAGTCTGAAAAAGAAAAAGAATCAACGTCTTGCAATGACCCAGCCAAAATCCAGACCTCAACCTGACTGAAACTTTGTGGCGGAACCATAAATGCAAAAAAAAAGCCAGCAAAACTCAATAAAATGAAGCAATGCCTGAAAGAAGAGTGGGCTGCAGAGATGTGAGAGACTGATAAAGTCCTAATGCAAAAGGCTGGGTCAAATCAGTAGGACTGCATAGAGTCCAGTGAAAACTTCATTTTTCACATGACTGTAGATGGATTTCAGCTGTTTGAAATAAGAAAAATAAATGAATAAATAAAGGACAGTGAAGATTTATTAGTAGATTTGTTGAGTCTCAAAACTACATTGGTCAGTAATTTTATATCAACGATGGCTTACATGGCAATTTGTAAATATTGCAGAGTATTGTTGAGTATTGAAGGCACAGGGTGTAACTGCGCAGTCCAATAAACATCTATCTATAGTTAATCTATAGGTAGCAGATAGCTGTTTCCTCCTCACTGTCTGCGTGTGTCACTGCCTGCTGCTGGTGGAGCCTCTCACTACTTGCGCTGTCTCACTGTCTACATGACGACTCACCACATCCTTGGTTAAAACAACGTGTTAATGCGATGAACCTGGAATGCACTGATTATGGCTGACCTACGGATGTCACTCGCTGTCGTGGTTGTTCATACTCTCCTATATACAGCCTGCCAAGGTGAGTAAATTACTGTTTGTTTTGTCTGAGGACTGTCGCTGCCGCTGTGGAGCCGACGTTCCGCGGAGTTAGCTGCTAGCTAACGCTAAACTAACCATCATTAACCGGGAAAAAACAGGTCAAACCACCCTGCTGTCGATACGGGGAGCTTTTCACTATATGTTTATAAATCATGTTATGTTATCTCACCGTCTCGTCCATGTCAAGGTTAGTTAGGTGAGTCTGAAACAGCAGGTAAAATAGGAGCTCAGGTAGCAGTCTGTTTATACTGAGAGGACACTAGCTACCTTAAAGATCAGATTCTGTATGCGTCCTTTAAAAGCATCCTAGGTATCAGAGACCTTTGAGCGTAAAAGAAAATGCTTAAAATGTTGGTGTAGAATCGATTTAATGAAATTACTCGTAGGTAGGAGTGATGTGTTGATGAAACTGCTAATCTTCTAGCTGCAAAGGTAGTAATGTGTGCTTTATAGCCTCTTCTTTCTTCCTGATTGGAGTAATGTTGGACAGTAGGGATTAAATCATGATCATGGGAGCGATTTTGCAATTACTTTATATGGCGCTATTGATTATGTGCATCATAATATGATATAGTGCAACTGGCATTTAATTGTCCTTAGATGAGATGGTCACATGGGGCATGTCTGCTTTGGTTTTATTTAGTGCAGTCATCTGAAGATGCTGCTTCACAATGAAGTCTAATGTTTATAATACATTTTTACATTTCTACATAGTTCCCTCACATATTGTGTGTCTACAAAAGTTTCTTTTTAACTTATTAGTTTGTAGTATATTGAAGTGCGCTAGACAGCAAACTAAGGCTGTGATTACATTATTACACTGATGTTATTACATTAGAAAATAGTTCCAAAAACTTGGCAGACGTTTTTTCTTGTTCTCGTCTTTGACTTGTTGAAAGCTTTCAGTGTGTTTGAAAACAGGAAAACTGAAATTAACACAGTCCGTGCCCAGCCTACTGAATTCCTGTGCTGACATAAAGGCTTGTGCCACTGGAAAAAGTATGCTTCCATTGTGAATTACTTTATCCACTGGAAAAGTTTTATAGGTAGCCATTTTTGCATTTCTATTTTATTTTATTTTTTGCCACACAGAGTAGCTTTGTGCCACTTGACATCTTTGTGGCTTTAATCACGACAACGTATATTAAAATTGTGACATTTCTAGCTATGGAAAATCTGAAATGTCAGTCTTGTTTCATGTTTAGTCAGCATTTATCTTCCTTTTTTCTTCCTGAGTTATTTTATTTCTTGCGCCCAGTATGCGTGGGCATTGTGTGAGTCAGTACTACAAAATACATTGTAACCCATTATATTTCCCCCTTTATCTCTTTGGTTGTGTGGGTTTCTTCTTTTTTTTTAACAATCCCATCTGGCACACAGGCTGTTGAAAGGTCATTTTCCACTGAGAATTCCCTGGCAGCTCTGTGAGAATAACTGGAATGCCACATCCCATTCTTGCCTAAATAGTATTACTCAATTTCAGAGGAACCCAGTCTCTTGGTTGCCTAATTATACTAAGTGAGTTATTTTTTAAAAAAAAGAAAAAACACTCTTGTGCGCCTAATGCAATGACTGCTCTTCTAACACTTCCTCAACTTCTTTCTTTTAGCACTGAGATATTTAGTTATGCGGTATATTTTGGCTCGCCATCCTTGCCAGGAAGCAGCCTCACACAGATCCCCCCACAGACCGGTGGAACTGCTTTGCTGTCCCCTTAAGAAGCCAAAAAGGGAAATAGCTGCATGTTAAAGAACAAAGCTGATTGTTTAAAAATATTTAGGCATTATTTATGGCTTCATAAGTTGTAGTGGATACTAAAGATGTATGCCAAATTAGCAATACCAATACCAATTCTACACAGGTGTACTACCTAGTATAGGTTACTTATTTAGCAGCTGATGTACCAAATTATCAAAATACTTCATCACTTTCAGCTCACAGGAAATATTACCACACAGTAATGAGTGCTGTCAATCAAACTGCAGCTTTAAAAAGGTGAAAAACAGACCTTTTTTGTATGATTTAAAGTAGTATGTATGTTTTCTGAGATTTTTCTGAAGCTGCTTCACCACCCTCCCAGAGCACATTTCCATCATGCAGTGTATTGTAGGAGAAGAGTGTGCTTGGAAAATAAACCTTGTTTACAGGGCACGGTACCTCCTTTGAAGTGTTTTAACATCTCCTGACATATTAAAAAACAGCCTACAATCCTCACATACTGGTGTAAGGTTTTAGGACACAGCGGTAAGTCTTCAGGCTGTTGCTGCCCCCTGCTGTGTATTATAGGAGCTGTAAAATTGTAACTTTTCAGTACTTAAACAGTTTTTGTGCCTGCGCATCACAGTTCGTTTGACTTCGTGCAAGCTAATGCTCTTGCAAATGTTTTGCTATGTCTCTCCAGCTCTGTGGTGTAACTGCACCACTCCTCGGTGTCAGAAGTCTGGCTTCCAGTGTGAGACTGATGGGGCTTGCAGGGCTTCCACCTTCTTCAGCAACGGAAAACAGCAGCACAGCCGCGACTGTATCCCACAGGAAAATCTCGTGCCCCCTGGAAAACCGATCTACTGCCTCGGTGTAGAAGGCTTCCTATACACACAGTGCTGCTACACCAACTACTGCAACAGCATTGACCTCAGAGTACCCTCTGGTGAGATTACCTGTACTGTTTATATCACCAAGGTCCATGAAAGGCTGCCATGCTAAATTAAAATTATATAGCATTAAATGTCCTGCCTGTTCAGTGATCCCACCAAAGAAATCCACCTAATATTCCACGTTGGGAATCGACAGTTTTGGGTGTTTATCTGTTGTGTGCGAGGGTCTGCTAGTTAGAAGATTGGCATACTTTTTACAGCTTGTGGCTTAAAGGGTGACGCTTTCGAGGGTGAAGCCAAGCATCACAAAGCCGAAACATGGCAGAATAATTTGGGTATTTTAAAGAAAATGAGCCTTTACAGGATTACTTTGCAGTTAATCAAATTCAGTATTTTTGTAATTATTATTTTTTTCATTCCATTGTGACTCCATCAGAAATCGGGGGCTACGGCCCAGGTGGGACATGGAGGCTCGTGGAACTTGTTGCTGTGATCGCAGGGCCGCTGTTCCTGCTGTGTCTGCTGCTGTTGGT
>VOQK01028572.1:0-19311 GCA_015052645.1 Benitochromis conjunctus | reverse complement strand
AATCCACTAAGAAACCTAAATAAAGCACTCGGCCCTAGGCTCTCACATCAGCTGGCAAACAGAACTGAAAAGGCGAGGGGAAAAAGGTGCGACTAGGATTTACCAGTTATCGCACTGCGAAATGCTCGATTGTAATGAGGAGTGGAATGAGCCTACGACACTGTGAATTATCACCTTTTCCAGCTCATTTGCAGATTTAAGTTAATGTTGAGGTTAGTCATGCTCCAATAGGCTGCCAAAAAGAACACCGATGGAAAATGGGGAAGGAAGAGTGACGCCAGTAAAAAACAAACATTAGCCAATACTACAAATGTCCCTTGATGAAAATAGACGTTGTGAAATTAAATCAGAGCAGCATTTTCTTTTAATCACTATTTCTATTAATACAGGCAAACTAAGTCATTGTAGGCCACGGTTTATATGTTGCAGATCATTCATAATCTGGCCCAACTGTCACCCCATGTGACGTTCCTCTGGGTTCAGATTTTGGTCCATTACTCTTTGCACACTCTTCATGTGTGCAAATACTTGTAGTTACTGCCTGATATATAAGAAACACGAAACTTAAATGGATATGTATATGGCTAGCTATGATACTTTGATCAGGTCATACTGACGGAAATGCTTTCTGAATCTTTGTGAAAATGAAAAAGAAAGAAAGAAAAAAGTCTGTTTATGATTTTGTTTTATCATGAATTAGATTCAGACTAATAGATTTCCATGTAAATGTTACATTACGTTTCTCAAGCGTAAAGATCTTTAACCCTATTTACTCATATTTTAAAAATGTTACGGGCTACATCTAGAACTTGGGAGTTAGAATTTTTGTTCGGGCACACGTTTAGGTATTTTTGTCTGTTTCTTACTTATGATTACTGTAAAGAATGCCAAAGAAACATGTAAATGAGAACCCATGACTTCTTGATGTCTCTTCATTGTGGCTTTAGTTTAAAAATGATTTGGTTGCCCTGTACTTTAAGAGAACACACGGATCTGCCAACTGAACCTGTTGTCCCCAGTCACATTGTTCACATAACTCAAGAGTCTGTTCTCAGTTGACCACAACAAAAAAAAAACACACACACACAATGACATGACACTAAAAGCAGTCTTGTTTCAGAAAGTATTCATTTAAACCATAAATATAAATGATAACATTTATGGGAGTAAAACTATAACAGCACATTTAAAAAAATAATTTAGCATAAACCCCAACGCTAAAAATGTTGTGACAATGTGTAATATGTAACTACAAACAGCATGTAATGATTTGCAAATTGCATAAACCAATGTTTTATTATCCACAAAACAAAACATATATTAAATATCTAAACTGAGAAAATGTATAACTTAAAAAAAAAAAAAGGGAGACTTTGGCAACACCTTTCAAAAAAAGTTGGGACAGGAGTGAGTAAAGGCTGGAAAATTAAGCAGTATTACAAAGAAACAGCTGGAAAAGCATTTCGCAACTAATTAAGTTCACTGGCAACAGTTTAACATGACTGGATACAAAAAGAGCATCTTAGAAAGGCAGAGATTCTCTGAAGTAGAGATAGCAAGAAATTCACCAGTCTGCAACAAACTTTGTCTACAATGTGAAACAATTTCAGAATAGGGTTTCTTAATCCTAGATCCTAGGCCTCCCTGCATTCAACCATACTTGTTATTAATCTCTGGCTCTCTTCCACAGCATGTCTTTTATCCTGTCTTCCTTCTTTCACCCCAACCGGTCGCAGCAGATGGCCGCCCCTCCCTGAGCCTGGTTCTGCCAGAGGTTTCTTCCTGTTAAAAGGGAGTTTTTCCTTCCCACTGTCGCCAAAGTGCTTGCTCATAGGGGGTCATATGATTGTTGGGTTTTTCACTGTATGTATTATTGTAGGGTCTACCTTACAATGTAAAGTGCCTTGAGGCGACTGTTGTTGTGATTTGGCGCTATATAAATAAAATTGAATTAAATTAATGTAAAATTGTGAAGACAGTACATAATGTCATCAAAACTGTCAAGAATCTGGAGAAATCTCTGTGAGCAAGAGACATGGATAAAAATAAATAATGCATACCCAAGTTCTCAGGCAGCACTGCATTAAAAGCAGGAATGAGCCTGTCATAGAAGTCACTTCATGACCTCAGGAGCACTTACACAGTTCATAGACAGTGATTTCTGTGTTCTATGCGAATAAAACGTGTGTTTACGAAATTTGTAAATCATTTAATTCTGTTTTTATTTACATTTTGCATACTGTTGCAACTGTTTTGGAATTGGGGTTGTATTTGAAGGTGCTAGTTTTCCAGTCAATTCATATATGCCTTATTTTACACTCCCCATGTCTATTACACATCTATTCTTGGTCGTTGTTGAGCCGTACTACCTGACTAGCAAATTTGAGACCTTTTTGGCTGTTCAGCACCAACTTCTGCCATATGATCGTTTCTTCCAGCACCACCACTCTGTTTGTGTTTGTGTGTATTTCTGTTATCCAGATGGAGAAGTTGGCAGCACATATTGACACTGTGCTAAGAGTAAAAGTGCCTGTCAGTCTGCACATGCCAAGTCTTACATTATATCCCTGCACCAGAGCCCAAAGACACACGCACGCACACGGCAGAAGTATAACTGTGTGTGCAGCACACGGCACAATTTTTTTTTCCACAGGGAACATGTCTTGGATGACGAGGAAAAGAAAGAATTAGAGAGGAAAATTTGGACGCGGTGGGGACAAAATCTACAAGAAATGTATTTCATATTCATAATACTCTCATACATCTTCCTGCTCTTCAAATAAAACAGGCAATGAAAATTACAAGCCCCAAACTGGGCTTAATGGTGAAAGTTACATAGTGACTTAAGGCATGGTGCAACACTTGACAGAGCCAGTAAGAGCAAGAACCAGGCCAGAAGAGAGCGGGAGAAAGGTGAGCGATTGCAACAGGATACAAACAACGGAATGTAAATAGGTGATATAAATAACTTCCAGCTTGCACATGCAGTTCCATACTCAAGCGCACGGACACACACAAATGCATATGCACTAAACTTACACCTTGAAAACAATAAGCGACAAAATATATGCCATTGTTCAGTTCCTTGAATACATCCTGCCTCTCCTCTCAGTAACACAACAGGACATGCAACGGGGCTTCTTTTCATTTGAAGCTTGGGCGCACTGGATGACAAGTTCTCGATTCATCTGATCCTCATGACAATGTTCATAGCTTTGAAGTCCCAGAGACACAGCCTAGTGTGTTTAGCCGCGTAGTGACCCAGTCAGCTTATTGTAGTCACGGTGACTAATGATGTTAATCTTCACTAATGCCATTACATCTCAGAGATTTAGCTTAGTTATGTCATATTATGTCCACGTTCAAGGAAAGAACAAGTGTTGTTCTCACTCCTAATTTTGTTCTTTGGACTTTCTACTGGAGGGTGTTAGAGATTCTCACATGAGACAAATCAATGTTCAATTTATTATGTAATAACGGTGTGATACATCGACACTGTAGAGAGCTCAAATAAAGACATCGTTTCTATGGTAGCTGATATTCAATTAGCTTATAGGTTTCTATTCATGTTTTCTGCTATATGCATGATTGTTAACGAACTTTCTTTAAGGCTTTTCTTACAGTTCTTTGCTTCTGGAACAACGTTTTCCGACAGTAAGCAGTTTTTGCTTACAACAAACCCAATGACTATTGTGAGTGACACATTTTACATTTTTAACAATCAGTTTTTCAGTAAGGTGCTCATGGAAAAAAGAAATCATTAAAAAAGTAAAATCCTGCGGCTTCTTCATTTTTGATGTCAAAACTTCTTTTGCTTCCTGAATCAAATTCCAAATGTTATGAGGTGTTTACATGGGACATAAGGAGATGTTTTCACGCAGCATGAGCACACGCAAAGTCTAATCAAAATCGTCAATTTGCACCAAGTGGCATAGACAGAGAACAAATCTGCAGTACGATTCAACGTCTCTTTTAAGATGGGAAAAACGTGAGAGGGCTTGGAGAAAAGTGAATGAAACAGTGCGCCTGGTAACAATTTCACTCCTCCTCCTCCTCCTGTGTGGTGATATTTGTGGGTTTCCAAAAAAATTCCATCTACTGTATTTATATGTGAGTAATGCAAAGTGAAACTTGGCTTTGCATTTGGTGTGAACACACCGTAGTTGTCATTTTCACTGCAGGCAACTGCAAGTGACAAATAAAGGCTTCATTCAATTCAATTTTTCCTTCTTAATTATCATCTCCCCAGAAGAAAAACCTTTTTTTAATTTAGTTTTTAAATTGCCACTTTCTCAACTCTCACAGTTTCTTATATGCAGTATGAAGACTCCATATAATGAGCACAACTTCAAACAACTCTTCTGATTCTTATGAATCAGCAATTTGTCATGTAAACTTAGTGTGCAAAGTAAGACAATTTCCAATCACATTAGTGAACAAGGCACAGTGCCTGCAGTTACGTATGTAAATGTAGCGGGAGATACACCGCATGAGATGCATTCTCGCCACTGGCAGCACGCCGGTTTAGGAGAGCGTGCGCGCCTGGGTAGTGAGTGCAAGGAGTCGGGTCAGATGGCAACTGCTCATTTGCTGTGTATGCATTGGACTTACCTGCTCTATTGTCACATGAGCTTAATCAGACTGCATGGACATTTGAATTCTTGTCTCTCTGCCAGGAAATGTAGACAACAGTCCCGGGCTGTTGCTGATGTGCGAAAATAGTTTTTAATTTATCCTCTGGTATTCCTCCATCATCCCTGCAGCTTATGAACCTTTTCTATTCAATGCACAGATATTAAAATCAGGGCATATTTCCTGCATGCAAAATGTTGCTGTTAAATCAGTCTTCTTTGCAGCATTACTTCTATCACACAGCACTTTGCCAACCATGAAATCCCCTCAGCTTCTGTAATCTATAATATGCATGTCTCTATTCTGCTTTTCCAACTTTGTGTTTAACTTCAGGCACCATTACCCACACAAAGCCCAAACTTTTAAGCTCACACCCACCGCTTGTCTTTGAAGCAGATGTAACTGTGGATTGTGTGTACAAGCCAGATGGACCAAACCTCTGCACGGTTACCACTAGCTACCACCTCTGTGGTAAGGAACACAGCCCTGTTGAACAGAATCAATCTATGTGCTTAAGGAGTGAGGTCCTTTTGAGCCACACAGACAATCAAGCAAGGAAGGAAGGTCGTGGAAGAAAAGAAAAGAAAAAGGAAAGTGTGTGTGTGAGTGTGTATGTGAGCAAGGATAGATAGAATGAAATGACTAACACAGCCTATAATCACTATGGTAAGCCTTTAACTACATAGGAGCATCTCCAAATGTCTACTCTTGGCTTGTTCTGTGGTTCGCCTAACAACAGACATAAATATGCTGCAGACACAGAATTCCAGGAAGACTCTTTTAAGTCCATAAGGGGAGCAACAAAACGGTTTTAAACAAGTCCGAAAGCATAATGCTGAGGGTGGCTCACATACTGCACAAGACTGCATTCTTACTGTAACGTTATTTTTTAGGTATATAAAAAAGCCCATGCAGAGCATTTTCCATTTAAGCCCCAGTGAGAAGAGCAGCTGTCCAAAATGGGAGTTGTGCAGTGGTGAGCATGGGAAAGGCACAGGCTGCATGTGTTTGCTCATGCTATCACAGGCTGCTTTGTGTTTACAGATGTTTTAACGGTTGTTGAGGAAGACCAGGGCTGAACTACCACAGTGGTCACTGGGAACCATTTCAACATTTGAGGTGAACCAAACAGAATGTTCGATGGTTTTGACATCACCTGCTTATCAGCAGTTTTTCCTGAGAGCTTATCAGGAAGGTACTGTAAAAGTGACAGAGATAAAGACATTTGATCCACTTTGTTAACAACATCAAAAGGCAAAGACACAGAGCTCAAAACGTATCCTCAGATGTCTGTCTCAGCTACACCACATTTCATACCTAAACTACTTAGCTTTCCCTGCTTCCTCGCCTCCTTCTGCCACATCACAAAATATACATGAAAGCAATAATGGGGAAGCATAGAAATTAGAACTAATAACACGACCCTTAACTATAAATAAAGTTTCAGAACCGAGGCAAAGAAGTTGGATTGATTTACAACAAAAATCAGACAAAGGACAGTTTCTGTTGCACCAGTACTGGCATCGGGAAGAGAAATAATAGTGTGTTCAGCACTTGAACTGTCAAACTTTATTCCACTTTTTGCTGTCCATAAAAAAATCAACCTAGAGAGCCTGTGTACCATCCTGAACATGTATGACTGAATTACAACTTTCCATAGTTAAGTATAACGTAGTTTTACAGTGGGATAATATGGGATTATCCTGCTCAGAGGCGAGTCTAGAGAGGGGAGGAGAAGAACTTTAGCTAGATAAGAGATGGTGAAACTTTTATTTATTGTCACTGCATTTCAGATTGCTGCAGATTGCATAACAGCAAATGGGGAAAAAAAAAATAGAAAAGACGCACTAGTGTGGACTTGATCTTAATTTGTCCGGAGAAAACACGATGAGTTGGCATTCTTCAGTGGATTCCAGCGGTATTTTTCCATCTGTTTCTCATTAAACCCATAAAAAGGAAGATGAAGTGTCTTAGTAAATTGGCAAGCTATTTCCCTGTTTAAGAATACCGAAGATATGGCAAAATTACAAAAAGAAAACTACTGCTTGATTCTATTTATTGGTTACTCAATCAATAAAACTGTGTACTGAACGTAATGATCTGCAGGTTCTTTGTACTCTCTGCTTACAGCAACCTGAGTTCACATTCTAAAAGCAGGAAAACACTGCACACTATTAAATGTCACCTAAATCAAATGCACGGTAAAAACGAGGGGGAAATAAATTGTCCACTGCTGTCAACTGCACTATTAATAACTTAAAATAACATATAAGGCATGCCGTACCTTTAATAACCATACAGGCACGATGTGCTGTGATGCTTAGGTGCTCTTTTTCAAAGGCAATCCAAGTACAGAGAGAGATTTTACTAATGCAAATCTAAGGTGATGATAAATCGTTTGCTTGTAATAAGTGCACGTGCAGGGCCAAAATCAAACAGTTTAAATTCCACTAATGTTTCTCCAGGTAACATGCATGCTTTCCATTCTGGCAACAGGTGCTGCAGCAGCCAGCAGGCTGCCCAGAGATGGCCTGGAGATCTCAGGTCACTGACTAATGCTGTCTGGCTCACCTTTTAACGGCAATGAGCAGATGCACCTAAGAATACACTCAGAGCACACTACATTGCCAAAATGTAACTGGTTTGCACACTTTGTTTTATCATTACATGCATGCAAATTTATTTAGCATCTGATTTAAATTATATGCCTTTCTCTGGACCAAACAAAAATATTCTATCAATAGACTAAGACAGAATTAAGCTCCATCTTTTTAGACTCCAGTCCTTACAATAATAAACTACTGCCAATTAATTTGGATGGAAATAAAGTATTTTCATCCAAATATGGACAACCATAATCCCAATAGACGCCTTAAATCCACAATGTTCTGATTCATTGCTTGAACAAGAGTCAATTCTGTTTGATCCAAGCTGAACCAGGTCCATCTGTAATAAAAACTTTTGTCAGAAAATGTCTTCTTATCCGTCTTCCAGAAGTAATCCTCATAAAATACAGCCAGGAATGCAGACACTGCCGCACAAGACATTTTCCTCTCGACCACCTTCACTGATCACTTTTTTTGGGTTTGCTAGGAATTTCTCTAGCCTGTTTGTTGCAGAATAAGCACCATTTTTTCCCCAAGTCTGACACTTTTGACTCAGCCCCAGTTGTTGTTGTTGTTTCGATCATTGGGCTAAAATGTCACTTAATTATTTCACCCTTCATTTTGTGGTTGGTTGCACTTTACTTCAAAACATGTTTTTAGTTTGGTTTCAAAGTTATTGGTTCCAAATGGCAAATTATGTCAAAATCAACTCATCCCCTCATCTGCTGTATTCTTTCACCTAATTATTTCAGATAGATCAGTGGCACCTGGGTTAGCTGGCTGAACATCCTGCATCATCCTGTCCCTGGACTTTGACAGAGCAGCCCCAGTCATATATTTACCCCAAGTCTATTGATCACTATCCTGCCTGACAAGCCAAATCAGGAAAATGCAGCGTTTGCTCAACAGTGAACCTTTCCACATGAATCTGAACAAACAGCATTCTGCAACTGATGTCTGACAAAAGACCTGATAACAAGTGTCAACAACATGCTGCACGCAAAACACACTTGTTAATATTTGATGAGGTGAACATAGAAAGACTGAAGAATGATTTTTTTTTTCTCACATGTTATTTCTCCCTCTAACCGGTTGTGAGACAAAGCTGTAAAAACACCAGTAACTTACCTGATGATGTCGTGTGGTCCCAGTCAGAGAAAAATGTAGATCCTGGAGAGGGCAGCCAATCCAGGGAGGAAAGAATGAGAAGAATCAGGAGATTAGAGGAGGGCGAGAGAGCCATGATGCTGTGGAGAGACAGAGGGCAGAATAAGAGAGGACAGAGACACTGTGATTATAATTATCAGCTGAACTCCATGGTGACACTCCCATGTGAACTAGCCTCCTTCCCCCACTAACGCCATCTTTTTCTCTCTGGCCTGTGAGCACAATTTGTAACTGCTATTTACTTTCAGTTGGTGTACATGAAACCAACCACTGGACAGGATGTAAGGAATTATCATGGAAGTTTGCAGCTGCAGAGTTTCAAAGTTGAATGGGTTTTTTTGTGTGATGTTTCACTTTGTGTGCACTCTAAAAGAAAATATTTGTTATCATTTAAGAAAAGATCTCAGTAATATTTCTATCAGTTACAGCTACTTGAAGTAATTTTACCATGACGTACACTCTACCTTCTGACCGTTTAGATTACATCATTAGACAGATATATGGCCCCCGAAAGCCAGTTATTAGCGCCAGCCAAGTTTTTAAAACATTACATAGGTCCATGTTTTTTATGGTTTATTAACAGTAAATGTGTCAGTATTGAAAAACTGATGCACTATTACATTTGAATTTATTAGTGGAAAGAGATGTGAAGCTCAACTCCCAGCAAATAAAAAGCTAAATTAGCATTTATTTGCAATAGCTGTTGCCACTTGAGTGAATAAATGTTCCGATCCATGCTTAATCATCCAGGTAAAGGAATTCCAGAAAGTTGACACTGTTCATCTGAATGTAACATTTGAAGTGGGAGAAAATGTCACATCCAGATGAACAGAACCGACTTTCTGGGAAAGTCACGTTCCTTTTGTTATAGTTGGGAATTATAGATCTTTGCTAAATGAGAGTTATTAGCGGTTCTGTAGGGTAGGCTTCTGATGGGTAGGCAGTGTACACTGGATTTATCGAAGCAAAAAGTAGTTATCTGGAAACGATGATGATACGTGTGTGGGTGAACTAAAAGAAACTAAAGAAGGAGTGCATGCTCTAAAAAAAGACAAACAAAAAACCCCCCAAAGATGTCAATACCAACATAATGGCTTTTCAAGACCAAAATATATCAGATAGACACCAACAAGTAGTTTGACTTTGGCACTTTAGATATTGAATTATGACACCCTGTATGGCAATTAATGGCAATTTTAATGTATGACACAAAAAAGGCAAAAAAAATTTTTAAAAAGCTGTTGAGGCTAAATTTGTAGAAACTGCATTTCCCTACAAAACTTCTAACACACACTGCCTCTCCTGCCATCTTTATAGAACATATAGTTTATTTATTTGAAAAAAATTATGGCAGCTAATTCACAAAAAGCTCAATAAGCTAGTGTTAGAGACAACCTCTAAATATAGGCCAAATTTTCAGTCCGCACCCTCGGCTATTTACAGCTGTGGCTCCACAACTTTACTGGGCAGCAAACAACCCCATCCCCACAGGATACATTTGCCTAAATTACGTGGTCCAAGTATCTTAAGATCCCTGAATCCAAGCTTATCTCATTTTTTGTCTTCCACATTATCTAATGTGATCTTGTCTTATCTTATCTTGCAGGTCCAACAGGTTACAGGAACTGACAAATTTGAACAGTATCTTAAAAATGTCTGGATACAGCTCATAAGAGTATTTGATATAGCAGCATACATTAAACACTAGCCCATATTTACCACACCAGTCATCTATTTACTTGATTTGACTTAGATTTATTACACATTAAAAAATACACCCAGTTTCCAAAGTCTAGATTTAAGGGAAAACAACATCTCAGTTTGACAAAAGAAAAGGTTTTCATTTCAGGCTTTTAGTCCAAGGACAGACTTAATCCATGTCAGTAAATCTGAACCATGAAGTTCAACTAAAGCAAGAACAAATGAAAAAAAAAAAGACCAACAAAAAAAAACTAAACATTGCAACATGCATAAGAAAACAAGAATCAAAATAGTTTCACAACTTTCTTTCGTCACATGTAGCAAATTTTTTTTAATGAATGTGGCAACAGATAGGTCCAGTGTAAGCAGTTATATTTCTGCTGATGAATTCCAAGGGTCCAGAGGTCATATAAGGCCAAGTTATACAATGCAAGAATTCATGGCAGAGAGGTGTTAAGACATAAGCTCATGCGGCCTTACTTAAATGTTTCTCGAATGAATTTCATATTTTTGGCATCCATTCTATTGAACAATTATTAACCAGTCTGATAAACACTTTCAGATAAGTTTTTTTTGTTGTTGCTTGTTTGTTTGTTTTTTCCCCCTAGAAAAAGTTAAGTTCACTGC
This sequence comes from Benitochromis conjunctus, assembly GCA_015052645.1. NCBI lineage: Eukaryota > Metazoa > Chordata > Actinopteri > Cichliformes > Cichlidae > Benitochromis > Benitochromis conjunctus. Next base: position 8,578 of record VOQK01028572.1, on the reverse strand, counting down.
ACTTTTTTAGCATTTTTTTCTTCTTCAACATTCTTCCACCAGTAAAACTACTAAAGTGGAGCAAAGTTGGGTCAAATGGCCGCTTTACTCCTAAATATGTCCTGATGTTAATCCTTACATTAGTCTCAACCTTTCGCATCTGTGAATGCCCTGGCAAGGCTGGTGCTTCTTCTCCATCTTGTGCAAGCCTGTCCCCCATTTTTCGTCCTCTCTCACCCAATTACAAACTCACAGGCTGACAGGAAGAGTTGTCTAAGCCAATCAGAAGAGAGGGAGGCTAAGCCCAGGCCTCTTGGGGTCCCTTGGTAAACATTTAAGGCCTGCGTCCTCAACCCTGCTCCCACTACCTCTGCCCTAAAGCACACACACACACACACACACACACACACACACACACACACACACACACACACACACACACACACACACTAAGGCACACAGATGCACATCTTGACTTGGCACCCCTCTGCCAGCACCATGCCTCTCCCATGTTTCCTTAAATCTACAACAATCATCTATGTTTGTTCTAAAGAAGCTGACAGGGGAGGCAGAAGCCAAAGGAAAAAAAAGGTTAGGGGGTGAAAGGGCACATCGTTTCCATTAATGCCATCTATAACTGAAGAAGGACAACATGTACACAAACAATGTTGCAAGCTAGAGTTTAGTTTGAAGTTTGAGGTGTCTATAAATATTTGCTATAGACACTAATTTCATACTCTAAATTTACTTATGTGCACTGTAGCATTTTTTAATTGTGTCTTAGGGCAGGGAAGTAAAAGCAAGTCATTCAAAAAAACAATTTTTCTTTTGTCTTCAGTGTTCACAATAATTGGTTTATGTATTAAAACAAAAAAATACTTTCTACATCCAGACCATAGACTGTATATAGAAGATGGGCAACGTAATAGTAAAGACATTGGTTTTTGGACTACTGTCCCTTAACGTCTTGTCTTTAACATACTGGCACTCCTCAACTAAACCTTTTTGCTGACATAAATGTCTATATTTATTTGGGTAATAGTGAATTTATTGGACGAAGCCAGCACCCCGGAAAATTCAAATCTCAGTAACTCTGAGAGCCCTGCTTATTTTGGCTTCATGTTGATGACATTCGGAATACAACACAGAAGTCAGCAAAACATTCTGTGTTCATGTCCGCATATAATACAACAGGAAATTTGAAATGAGATTTAGCATTCAGTCATTACAAGAAAGAAATTCCTCTCTAAGGTTTTCAAGGAAGTCATGAAACACTGATTTGGATTACGAAGAAAAGAAGGAAGAATAATTTTATTCACTATAACAGATGGGAAAAAGACGCTTTGGGCAATTTGACCTGCATTTTTCATTTTCCCATCTTCAATGTTTATTAGTTCATGGGGCATTAAAGAAAAAATAATGTTTAAAAGCTCTAAATGGCATCGACCGTTCTGAAATACAAAGAGGATCGATTGAGGTATAGTAATGATTCAGCTCAGCTTCTGATAGAACGCAAATTAATTAACATTTTCACGTTTCCACATCAAAAGTGGAATTTTAAAATCATAGTTACTCTGCCAAATGCTACAAAATATTTATCACAGTTGCTTGAGACATTAAAAAGTATGGACGTTTTGGAGCACTGTGGACCCGTGATTTAAAGAGTGGATCTAATACTCATTTGTATCCTGCCCCAGGATGCACATGCATGCAGTAAATTATGCCTGATTTTATTTTTGTAATTGGATTTCTGATGTCCCATGAGCAGAAAAATACAATCAATCTTGAAGATCGGTGATGTAAACAATGGAGTTTTTGTGGACGAAAAACTCCACAGGGCATCTTTAACTGCATACAGTTTTAATCATGAAATAATGATAGCGTGTCAGCAAAAATCGTCATCCTGGGAAACTTTAAAACAAATACAATTTAGATGCCAGATGCCATCTACAACGTCTTCAAAACAAGACAAAGTAAACATAAACAGCCAAGAAAAATGTGGAATTTAACGTTATGGACCCGTGATTTTTTTCTCACCAGCAACCCAACAGGCCTATTATTCATCGTTTCATGGAGTGTGTCACTGTGTCTCAACATGGTTTAGCTATACTTTGTGACTAAAGGACAATAAATACACATTATTTGGAAAATGTTGGCAGAAATTATAGTCATTTTAACAAAATCTATTCAAACAATGACTGTGTGGTGTGTTTGAGTATACATATACAAAGCGCCCCTCCCGAGGCCCACTACTGGTTCCTGTGATACACATCAGCAGGAGTGTACTTCTCCAAAATCATACCCCAATTTCAGGGCCAAAGCTATGGGGTTTTCTTTAGAGGGGTGGAACAACACAAAATGATTATGGCGGAAAAAAATATTTTCACCGCATGCCTGATCGCTTGACAATCATCATCATGAAAAAAAACCCTAAAGTATGCTATTTTGAGATATTTCCAGTTCACGTAGGACCTGAAAAATCTTTAAACAATTACAGATTTCACCAAACTAGCATAATTTAACCAGGTATAACAACCCCACGGGAGAATAATGGTATAGGAAAATGGAACCACAATGCATTATTGTGGATGATTGCAGTGTAGTTTCAGTCTCGGGTTCAGAATTGTTATATCTCTAGATAGCAAGCTAACATTTTTGCCTAACTTCAACCTCAGCCTCAAAATTTTAGTAAATGTAACACTTCCACATGAGTCTACACATTGCACCAGATGCTAGTGAGTGAGAGTCTACCTCGGCAGAGCTGATCAGACAAGAGTAAGGACCTGAAAACAGAAGCAACCAGCTCCTCCTAACAAGCCTTGTGCTGCTGGATGTGTTTACACGCATTTGTCTGGAAATCTGTATATATGTGAAGAAGCTAGGTTCATATAAATATATATGTCATTTTTAACCTATGCACATATGTGATTGTGTGTCCACTTCCCTATATAAATATGGCTACTGGATGGTTCTAACGTCCCCTACTCTTATTTCATAAGAGAGTGTGGAAAACTCAGAGTCAGCACATTGGCATGAGAAAAGTCTCTGCTGGAAGCAGATCAGGTCACACATCTGCAAACCCCGCTCATGTGTGTGGGAGGCTAGCAAGGGAAAGAGTGGGTGTCTGTGTATATGCATGCATATGTGTATAAATAAAATCAAGCATGTATGTCAGAGAGAGAATGACAAAAGTAATGAGCACAAGCAAAAGTCCAGCAGAGACAAATTGCTTCACAAAATTTCCAGTTGTGTTTGTGCGCACACGAGCATACAGCGGTTTGTCTAAAGCCATCGACTGTTAAATGTTTTTTGTTTTAAAATTGGGTTTTTCATCTTTTACGGGTGCCTGGCGGTGGTAAAGCTGCTACTCGTCATAATTGGCAATTTCAGAGACACTTTTTAAAAAATTAATCAGAACTGGAAAATTAACTGTGCCATTAGGCTTTAATGATTTATTGTCATCTGCTGAATGGTTCAAATTCAGTGGTCGAGGTTTTGGAGTTCAATCTAATTTGAAGGAATAAAGTCTCTCTCCTGTCTAACCCCCCCTGTTATTTGGACTAAGTATATCCGTGCACCATGTACCTTTCTCGTTTGGTCTAAATCTCCTGTTTCTCTCTGTATGTCAGACACACAAAAACACATTCTGAAAACCACGACTGAAGCCCAGGTGTACATGGATGTGTGCAAAATGTAATGGTTTCCAGAGCTGTCAGAGGTTTTGGAACATAACAGCTGTACTTAATGTTGTGTGTGACGACAGTGAGACAGAAACTGATGGCTGTTATGTCTCTTAAAACTACTCGCCTCATGTTTTAAAATTTCTTTTCAGCTGCACAGTAGGAGCTGGTGTGTAATTGCTGTAGCTACACAGCTTCTCACCACACGTCTCATCATTGCTATTTTTCTGCATTAATGCAGACGTGCTCAAATAAAACATCCAACTGAACATGCTTCAGCTATATTAGGATGAATATTAGCAAATTATGCTGTTATAAAAGGAAAAAGTGCTGCTGATGTGTATTGATGTGATGTTTAAGAGACACTGCTGATGATTTTCTATTGTCCTCTAACATCATCCGCAGCATAAAAAGAACATTTTTTTTATCTGTGTAGCCACGATTTATAAATATTTACACAGAGGGTCGATTATGGGTAAAACTATAAAGTAAAACACTGTTTTCAAGCAATTGCACAAATGGATATACTGAAGTGAAAGTAAACGTGTTTCTTCTAGAAAATAAAATGCACAAAACACACAGAAAACACACAACCTGAACAGCTCAAAGTGCAGATGGTCACAAATTTTGGGTGATGAATAAGAAAAACTAGAGGTGGAACTTCTAGGTATCTCATCAGAGTGCAGTGTGCGTCCTAATCAAAACTGCAAAATGAGAAACATTGTTCTCCCGTGGTTCGTAAAACGGTCAAGCCTCCACTGATGAAGAGCAAACAAACTGAAATTAGAAACTGCTAAATGCATGTGCTGTTAATAAAAACGCAATAAGGAGGAAAAACAAAGTCTCAGACTACTCTTTTTGCACGTATTGGATGGCGGTCATTTTTCTGGAATGATATAAACTCGGTTAACCAATTAGTGCGAGGCTAAATCAATTACCATTTCTTAATATATTGTAATCAGTGAAGTCATTTAGTCAGTAAGAAGCTTGATTAAATGAATGTTTTCAGTTCCTCTTAATATTATAGTGCTGGTTTCATATGATGTTGAGTGTCTTTGGATGCTGCTGAAAAGAAAATATTTAAAAGAAAATTGCCAATTTCTGGAGAAAATCATAATATTTGTACTCGTAATGCAGTACTTCTCAAACCTCAGAAGCCAAACAAAGCTCACACTCCACAATGATTAACAATTAAAAAAAAGATCCCTGCTAAATTGAAGATGAAATAAAAAGTTAAGAATCGCAGCATCAGCTCTTCCTTTTGTTTATTCCCCCTTTAAGTCATAGAATTCACTCCACGTTTTTCCCCCAGGTGTGCCACCCCCCACCACCCAAATGCCCCACCAATGAAGCCTGCACAGAACTACTGTCCTAATGTCATGCATCTACAATAAAACATATAACTTTACAGATATCGTGATCACTCCATTCTGAATTTGATGCATGCAAAGACTCCAAAGACAACAAACACGTTCTGAGCATTTTAGAATCGCTTGATCACTTTTTAAAGAAACAGCACTCCTGTCTCATTCCAGATGTTTGTATTTCTCCACTGAGGTTTCGGTATTCATCAGCATGCTGTTTTACACAGCGGGACTGTACTGTACAAACAGCCCGGAGCTGTAATTAACGGGACTTAACGGGTAACAATAGCAAAGTCTACATCCGTCACATCCAGCTATGGCTGGCATCCCATCCCAAGCTCTCCAAATTTCTCTTGCAACGCCAAGTTGCAGCGCAGTTTAAAACAAATCCCATGCGTTGTTGATTCTGCTGTAAGCTTTTATTAAAGGTGCGCATTGTGTCACCAGTAGAACCAACGAGTTTGCAAAGGGTTGGAAAGATTTTTTTTTTAATTTTTTTTTTTGCGCAAAAGAAAGAAATGCTGCATTTAAGCAAAGCATCGAGATGCATGACGTGCTTAAAACGTGGACATTTATGGGCACAAATAACGCATTTCACTGTTTAAAAACATAAACGAACTTACTTCGTCCGAAGCGTGGAGCTGAAAACTGCAAGCACGGCGCAGATTTACTTTTCAGAAGTTGCTCATCTGATGGCCAGCGCAAGCACTAACGGGTTACGAGTCCTGCTTCTTCACTGCAGACTGCTCGGCCCGACTCAGACCTCTCCGGGACGACTTTTACATATCATTTAATCTCGGGATCGGACGCGTGCTTTCCTGGTGGGGTTTTTGCCTTATTTGCAGCTCATCGTCTAGACCACTTGGAGGGGTAGAGACACGCTACGTCGCTTAAGCAGAGAAAGTGGGCAGTGTGTTTCGCGTAGCGATCAAGCGCCCTCATCCGCCAGCAATCCACTTTGCTCTGTTGACCACCACAGAGGGGGCAGCCAGGGAGAATGACTGCCGGGCCAAACTTCCAAAATAAAACCCCTTTAATACGCTGCCACTCTTTTTGGTGAAAGAAAAGTGAAGAGAAAGTAGTAACCTGCATGTACAGCTTATTGGAGCAGATGAACTGTACTGTTGTTGAATGGGTGTGTTTAGAATAGTTGCTTTAAATATTTTTAATGTTTTAGATATTTAGGAATGCGGTGAAACGTGGGTTTCTTTATTATTTAGATGACAAAGTCATAGAAGAAAGGTCGTTTTGGTTTTGGTTTTCACGTAAAATCTCTATTTTCCCCGCAAAAGTTATAGAAGCATCAGACAAAAAGCCACAATGTATCCTGTCCTTGTGTGTGAAAGAGACATTGTTTAACTACAGGCTGCTTCCATAGTGGGGGGGACTCTGTCCTAAACTGTAGCCTGTGTTGGTTCACGTGGAGCGTACACCAGAGACGTCACGCCAGGACAGGCTCGGGCAGAATTTCAGCTGTCAGTGGGCCTAAACCCCCACACCCATAAGCAACCAGTTAGTAAGGACGACCCGCCCCGACACGTGAATAACGTTTCATGCGCCAGCTGTTGCTGCTGACTTGCTTTTTTTTTTTTCTTTCTGAGCACTGCATCCATATACGTTGTCTCATCTCCACAGAGCTTTTCATTTTTTCCAACGTTTTCAGGATTTGACTTCCGATCGATGATCACTCAAATGCAATCAATGCGAAAAAAAATTATAATAATTCAACTGCCTCATTAAAGCTACCTAAGCCTAATTTTGGTGAGCGGCATCCTGCAACACATGAGCGTCCACTTACTCATTGTGAAAGCACGGATCACATGCTGTGTGATCGTATAAAGCTGAGCTAACCCTTGCTCTCTAAAATGGCAAGAAGCTTTATCAATATCATGATTGGAGTTTTACAATAAAATCTGAATAAACTAGGCAAGAGGGGCATTAAGACAAAGACAAAGACACGGAGGAGGGCACAGAGGAGAGCTGAGTGCTTGTATTTCCTTGGTCCCAATGCTTTTTATCTTTCTGCCAATGCACTGATGCAGTGTTGACATAATTTGTGATGTGATGAGAAAGATATGGAATTGGCCCGTTTTTACAGAGCGGAGCTGGCCTTTTATTTTTATATCCTGTCCTCTTCTTGTTTATGAGCTTCACAACTTATGGCTTTGGCTTTTCCACATCGTTCAACTGCAGTGCGCATTAAAAAAAAAAAACACTCAGTGAGAGACCGGGGCTGCTCCCATGCAACATAAATACTGTGAATTATAAACTAGCAGAGGAAAAAAAGCTCGAACTGAAATAACTTTAATGAGGTTTGCAAGTGTTGTGCGCTATTATTCACTGCTGATCTTAGACTCGACACGTTGTGACATTAATTAAAGAAACAGAAAGAATATAAACTGTCACTGAGCATGTCCCTGTATCGGCGAGTTACAGTATATCACAGAGAGCTGTGATTGGAGGAGATCGGGGGTGTTCAGTGAATTAGTTGCTCTGTTGCTGAATCATGTGGAGTTACGCTGTAGTGAATGTGACAGGAGAACAATGCATATGGCCCACAGACTGATGCCACTGCAAGGGGGTAACAGGGTTGGAATTAGGTTCCCACCATGCAACCACCTAAGCTCTGCAGGGTGTTTAGTGAGCAGTTCAGTTTTAGTCATTACAGCAGCTATGAAGGTGATGTTACTCTTTAAGAATATATATCATTTACAACTGGTTGTAATAATAACACCGTAGAGTTTTGTTTCATTTTAGGTTTTTATTTTACACCCAAATTGCTTTAGCTTTCCTCAAACAGATAGACACTGAGCTTTATATAAAATGACATTCAAACTCTGATTAATCTGTTTCTGCAGCGCACTAATCCCAGTGGCTGCTTTAACATGTCGATAATATTTATAGTATAGCACTCAGTGTAATTTTTCTGACGACATACGATTTTATATAATATGTTATTCTTTTTTATCTTATTCTATTTAATTGTTTTTCCTCATTTTTGCTGATGTAATGCTGCACTGTCCACTTTCTGCTGTGACACAAATTTCCCATGTGTGGGACTAATAAAGGTTTATCTTATCTTATCTTATCTTATCTTATCTTATCTTATCTTATCTTATCTTATCTTATAAGAGCAGTAAATGTAAGATCAATTAAGAAAACAGTTCGCAGTGCAGAATCCAATATGTCACAGTGGAATGACATGACTCATTTGGTATGTGGATATTATTATAGCTACAATATATTTTGCTTTCTTTTGGATCTCTTTTGAATGCCTTTTCGGACTGTTGCTTTAAAACTGTGTTCGATCTGAGCTGACTGCCTGAAACTACCTTTGTGCAGCACGTCACAGCTGTATTCCCGTGATCGTTTTTCTGCAGTATTGTCTTTCAATAGCCATATAATGTATGTTTGGCTGTCTGTTTTTATTTTCCCCATAATGGAAGTGTGCCCTTTGTGTCATCCCCTTCAAGTCAACCGTAATGCATTTATAGTTTCACAGCCAACTGTGGCTATTTACAACTATGTCAGCGCCTTGTTCCCTATTGGATTAGT